>PVIW01006413.1:0-87506 GCA_004026585.1 Noctilio leporinus
TAAAAAAAAAAAAAAAAAAGAAATACAAAGGATTGTAAGAAATTATTACAAACAACTACATGACAAGAAATACGACAACCTGGGTGAAATGGACACATTTCTGGAAATGTATAATCTACCAAAACTGAATCCAGAAGAAGCAGAAAGCATGAATAGCCCAAAAACAACTAGTGAAATTGAAGAAGTAATAAAAAATCTCCCAAAACACAAGAGCCCCGTACCAGATGGATACACAGATGAATTTCACCAAACATTTAAAGAAGAACTAACTCCTATCCTTCTCAACCTATACCAAAAAATACAGGAAGAGGGAAGACCCCCAAAATCTTTCTATGAGGCCAATATTATTCTAATCCCGAAACCAGGCCAACACACAACTAAGAAAAAAAAAACTATAGGCCAATATCTCTGATGAACATAGATGCTAAGATTCTCAACAAAATATTGGCCAACCAGATTCAATAGTACATTACAAAGATCATACACCATGATCAAGTGGGTTTCTTCGCAGGGATGCAAGGATGGTACAACATTTGTAAATCAATAAATGTAATTAACACCACATCAACAAAATTAAAGACAAAAACCATATGATCATATCAATAGATGATTGAAAAGCATTTGATAAAGTACAACAACCATTTATGATAAAAATACTCAGCAAAATGGGAATAGAGGGAGCATACCTCAACATCATAAAGGCCATCTATGAGAAACCTGAAGCCAACATCATACTTAACAGACAAAAACTAAAAGCTTTGCCCCTAATAGCATAAATAAGACAAGGCTGTCCACTTTCTCCACTTCTGTTCAACATTGTCTTGGAAGTTCTACCCACAGCCATCAGAGAAGAAAAAGGAATGAAAGGTATCCAAATTGGAAAGAAGGAAGTCAAACTGTCATTATTTGCAGATGATATGATAGTGTACGTACAAAACCTGATGGGCTCCACTAAAATCTTACTTGACCTAATAAGCAAATTTAGCAAAATAGCTGGATATAAAGTCAATATCCAGAATTCAAAAGCATTTTTGTATACCAATAATGAAACAACAGAAATAGAAGTGAGAAAACAAATCCCATTTACCATAGCAACAAGAAAAATAAAGTACCTAGGAATGAACTTAACCAAGGAGGTAAAAGTCCTGTACTCAGAAAACTACAGAACATTGAAGAAAGAAATTAAAGAAAAAACAAATAAATGGAAGCTTATACCATGTTCATGGATGGGAAGAATTAACATCATTAAAATGTCCATACTAACCAAAGCAATCTATATATTCAATGCAATCCCAATTAAAATACCAATGACAGACATCACAGAAATAGAAAAAATACTGCAAAAATTTATATAGAACCAAAAACACCCACAAATAGCCACAGTAATCTTGAGAAAGAAGAACAAGTTAGGAGGAATCACAATACCGGACTTCAAACAATACTACAAGGCTACTGTCATCAAAACTGTCTGGTACTGGTATAAGAATAGACATATAGATCAATGGAACAGAATAGAGAGCCCAGAAATAAACCCAGGACTCTATCTATGGTCAACTAATATTTGACAAAGGGGGAAGGAACATAAAATGGAGTAAAAACAGTCTCTTCAACAAGTGGTACTGGGAGAACTGGACAGCAACATGCAAAAAAATAAAACTAGACCACCAACTTACACCATACACCAGAATTAACTTGAGATGGATATAGGATTTAAACATAAGCAGTGCCACCATAAAGGTCCTGGAGAAAAATATAGGCAGTAAAATTTTTGATATCCTATGCCAGAATATGTTTACTGATACTTCACCAAGGGCCAAGGAAATCAAAGAACAAATCAACAAATGGGACTATATCAAATTGAAAAGTTTCTGTTCATCTAAAGAAAATATCAGCAAAATTCAAAGGGAACCAACTGTATGGGAAAACATAATTGCCAATGAGACCTTAGACAAGGGTTTGATACCCAATATATATAAAGAACTAATGTAACTCAACACCAGGGAGACAGACAGCCCAATTGAAAAATGGGCAAAAGACCTGAACAGATAACTCACTGAGGAAGACATACAAAGGGCCCAAGGGCATATGAAAGAATGCTTAACATCACTAGCCATCAGAAAGATGTAAATTAAAACCACAATAAGATACCACCTCACCCCTGTCAGAATGGCAATCATCAACAAATCAACAAACAACAACTGTTGGCGAGGATGTGGGGCAAAGAGAACCCTGGTGCACTGTTGGTGGGAATGCAGGCTGGTGCAGCCACTATGGAAAACAGTATGGGGTTTCCTTAAAACACTAAAAATGAAACTGCCTTTAGATTCAGCAATTCCACTACTAGCATTATACCTGAATAATCCTGAATCACCAATTCATAAGAACCTATGTACACCTATGTTCATAGCGGCACTATTTACAATAGCCAAGTGCTGGAAACAGCCTAAGTGCCCATCAGTGGATGATTGGATCAAAAAACTTTGGTACATTTACACAATGGAATACTACACAGCAGAAAGAAAGAACTCCTAACCTTTGCAACAACATGAATGGAAGAAGGAAGTATTATGCTTACTGAAATAATCCAGTCAGTGAAAGACAAATACCATATGATCTCATCCATTACAGGACAATAATGAACAAAACAAACAATATGCAAAATAGAACCAGATATATGAATACAGTGAATAGGCCTTCAGTGGGCAGGGGAAAGAGGAATGGGGGAGGGGGAAGAGGAGGCAAAGAAGAGGAGCAGTTTAGACAAGAACCTAGTTTGGAAGAACCATGGACATGGACAACAAGTGGGATTGACTTTGGTGGGGAGTGGGTGTGTGGGGAAGAGGATAGAGGGGAGCAAAAAGGGGATCGATGTAATACAACAAAAATAAAATTTAATTAAAAAAAAAAAGCTACTCATCATGCTCTCTGGTCCTTGGTCACTTCAATTACCTATCTTGAGATATGATTTCCGAGAGGCTCTGTATCTAGTTGCTTTTCTCTGGTCATAATCCACTATGACTACATATATATATATATATATATATATATATATATATATATATACCCATATACAGATATATTTATTTGATTTCATATATCATGGCTTCCATGAAACATACTATGTATTGACTTTGCTAAAATGGAAATAAAGTAAATAACAAAATAAAAAGCAATTGCAGTCAGTAACACCAGTGTGGCTTATTTAAGGCATAGAATGTTAACTTGAATCTATGAGTAAATAGAGAATATTTTAATGTATTATTGCCTTTAATGTAACCTTGGTTGCTATGCTTTGCTTTGGAATCAATATGAAAGGAAGCAAGTAACATATATGATGCTGCACAGCATTAAAGACAAAATAGACTATAAAGAGTGCATATTTTAAAGCAGGGCAAATGAGACAATTTTCTTTAAAAGCTAATAATTTGCTACTAACTACTAAGGAAAGAATCTGTCCCTTTGATAGTCCATCTTCATTGCCAATCTATTTATCTAAAATTGTAAGTACTTAACATTAAATACAAAGGAGTTCAGAAACAGCTTTGTATTTCACCTCCAAAGGATAGATCAGAATTTGTATACGACTTTTGTCCTGCAAGGTCACCTTATAGTTTTTATTTTTATTTTATTTTTTACAGAATTGTATTTATTTATCTTTAGAGAGAGGGGATGGGAGAGAGAGAAACATAAATATGTGGTTGCCTCTTACACACCCTCAGCTGGGGACCTGGCCTGCAACCAGGCATGTACTTGTCAGGTCCTAGAGCTTTGAGCTTTGGACTAGTAGATTTTGGACTAGTAGATTCTGGTGGGCAGGCCTCCCTGGTTTGGCGATAAACATGGACTTACATGGAGCTTTCAGGAGATTGGCATGCTTATTGCAAGTGGCAGCAGGCTATCAACCATAAAGCTGTACCCCTCATTGGGTGAGGGTGTCAGCGATCCATGCATGGTTTGTCCCCACTGTACGGCAACAGCGTGCATAGCTTACAACAAAAGGCAGGCTTATATACCCATTGAACAAAGGAGGCTGTATGTACCTTAGAACAAAGAAGCAGTATAAACAAAGGCAACACTTGCCTGCTTAAGGCCACTATGGTGGCCACTCCTGGGGCTCAGTGTTCTGGGGCTCTGGGATAAGATTAGCTTCAAGGCTAGCTAGTTGGCAGACTCCAGCAGAAGGGCCAGACATATACAGAAAGAAACAAGAGACCAGCCTTCTCCCCACCCCCGCCATCCTGACAGTGCCCCAACTGGAAATCAAACCAGTGACTCTTTGGTTCTCTGACTGGTGCTCAAACAACTGAGACACACCACCCTGGGCTTTTTAAATTTTAATTGGAAAGAAAAAGCCAGACAATTGAGAGTCCAATGGAGTGAAGTATCATTAGAAATTTTGCCATAATTCACAGCACATGGCAAGACAGCACCTAAAAAAGGCAGGTTGAATGCATATTTCATAAAGCTCCTAATGTACAAAGGGGAAATAGTAAACAATATAGAAACAAAAAGGAGTCAAACTGTCTAACCAACTACAACCTAAAAGCAAGACTTCCTATTGCATGTAAAATAAGAACAAGGGTTTTGTGTTTATTTTGCTCGATAATAATATTTTATGACAGTATTATAAATCAAAACAATCTAATGATGTAGTTAAGAGGAAGAAAATAGCATTGCAGTTCATCTTGTTTAATACAGACAACATGAAACAAGGTTTCTCTATGAAGAAGGCCTTTTATAGGAGCATAGTTATTTCAAAATACACTTGATAGTGCTATATCAAGCATTGCTTGAAGAGCACCGTATTGAAATCTAATTTAAAACTACTGGATTTGCTTTGATATTATCAAAGGTTACAAAATGTGACTTATAAATATTTCATGTGATTCATGTCCTTGGGTTAGTGATATATTTGTGTATTCTTACTTTATTATTTTTTACAACATACCATATTATTTCTGAAATTATATTTTGCCACAAATGCTATAAACTAAATGTGCATTAGACTGTATGAAATCTAATCAAGAGAAAATACATCTCCACATATTAAATATAGCTCCCGAAAAGTACAGTTTACCAATCAATGCCATGGTGGGTTTTTTGTTTTTCATTTTTTACCTTTTAACATTTAACATTCAGCAGAATATTTCTCTCCATAATACAATATAAACTTTCTTCATTTAAACACATACTAAATTTGAATACATTATCAACTGTAGATATGAAACCTGTTAATATAAATTTATTAACAAATGAGGACTGTCAAAAATGAATGTTTAGAGTAATGAGTAAAAACACATGTTTTTTGTATCACCATTGCTTTAATCAAAAGTTAGACTTACTGGAATGCAATTCACTTGTAATTCATGGGAATCTTTGGAATAAAATGATGAAACTTATTAACTTGCTGAGTGACCTTGCACATGTCACTTTACCTCTCTGGGCTTCAGTTTTTCCACTTGTATGGAAAAATTTTAATGAGAGCTTGAATGACCCTTGCAGCTCTAATATCCTGAGATCTTTTAATCTTGGGTAGAAATATTAGCTGAAAACTTCCCTAAGTATTAGTTAATAAAACAAGGCCCATTCAGTCAATTTTTAAAAGACACTTATAATTATTCATTATCACCTGGTATATTTATATTTATATTTATACCTCAATTAATATGTCATCTAGGATGAAAGAGGAAATGGTTATAAAAATAAATCACAGAATGAAGGTGCATATGTATTAATGATGTTGGTTAAGAGCTATAAAAAAGCAGAAAGCAGAAATATCATTCTGCCAAGGATGATGAAGTTAAGATTGTGTGGAGCAAGTTGCATTTGGTGCTAAGTCTTTAAGAACAGAAAGCTTGAATATTAGGAACCACTTCCAGTAAAGGCAATAATTATGCTTAATATTATATATGTCAACTTGACTGGGATAAGGGATGCCCAGATAGCTAATTAAACATTATTTCTAGGTGTGTTTATAAAGGTGTTTCCAAAATAGATTGGCATTTGAATCAGGGGATTCAGTAGATTTTCCTCATCAATGTGGATAGGTATCATCCTATCAGTTAAGGGCCCAAGTAGAATAAAAAGGCAAAAAAGAGAAATTTATTCTGTTTCTGAACTGCCTTCAGACATCAGTTCTCCTGTTTCTTGGGCTTTCCAATGTAGACTGAAATTGGTTCTCAGGCCTTCAGGGTTGGATTCGATCTATACCATATGCTTTCCTAGGTCTCCAGTTTCAGACAGTAGAAAGTAGACTATTCTGCCTCCACAATAGCATGAGCCAAAGCATGAGCCAATTCCTGAAAATCAATCTTCCCTCCTTCCTTCCTTCCTTCCTCTCTCTCTCCCTCTCTCTCTCCCTCTCTCTCTCTCTCTGTCTCCCCCGCCCCTCCCTCCCTCCCTCTGCCTCTCTCTCCTTCTTGTATTAGTTTTCCAAGATTGATGTATTAACAGCTGGCCTTGTATTTTTTTATATTTTTCAGGTTTTTATGTGCATAATTTACTTTCTTCATGATTTTTGAGATTACTTTGAACAGAAAACATGTAGTCTACTTCAATTGTATGCCCATAGCAATTATAATATACTAAGTTCTCAATAAATATCTGTTTAATACACACAAAAAATGTTCCTGTGTGTGGTGCCAGGTGGGTGCTGGAAGATTCAGGGGAAATATTCTGTAGAGTGTATGGTTGTCTGACCACTATGCCGTCCACCTGAAACCCATACAAAATAGTATTGAATATGAACTATAATTGAAAAAAAGTAAAAATAATAAAATTTTCATGTCATTTAATTCTTATGAACAGAACAGATGATGAAAACAAGGAATGCAAATCATCCGATAGATGCTCCAAAACATAAAAGATAAAAATTACCACATGGGAACTTATGTATATGTCCATTTATAAAGATGGAAGTTAATCTTTCACTTTTTTAAAAATTTTATTGTTGTTGCATTACATCCATCCCCTTTTTGCTCCCCTCTGTCCCCCTCCTCACCCACCCATTCCCCCCAAAGTCAATCCCACCTATTGTCCATGTCTATGGTTCCTTCATACTAGGTTCTTGTCTAAACTGCTCCCCTTCCTTGCCTCTTCCTCCCCCCAATCTTTCACTTTTTGAAATTTTAACTCTAGTGTTTTATGACTTCCCTCTACTTTTACTTCTTTGCTTTTCCACCAGATACCCAAACATTTAGAAGATCAAAAGCATCAATCTTGTCTTATGACATACCCTGAAAAATAAAATAGGTAAAGAATGATACATAAAATACTAACTTCTTTTAAATGTGGAATTTAAAAGGTGAGGCATAGTAAAAACATTATCATATTTAATGGGGACAAAAACTAATTTTCTCATGATGATTACTTGGTGATACAAAAAATAAAACTAGAAGAATCAAAGTTCTGAAATAAAAGTGGTCACTAAAGGTCAGAGAAAAACATATAGTCAATGCTTAATAGTCTAAAGATCAGTAATTGAGATTGCATGTTCACTTTCTCTATGTCTGCCTTTTGACTGCTAGAAAACTCACAGTGATCTTCAATAGTGGGTGGGAAGAGAAAATTAAAGAGTAGAAAGTTTACTCTATCCACTCAGAAAAATCTTAACCATTATAAGTGACGAAGGGAGAGGAAATTAAATCTTTAATTTCAAAGAAGATTTTACATCATGTATCTCTGTTCTCTATTTTTATTTACCTAATTCCCACTAATAATCCAAAATTAGTAGTATGTGCAGTACTTACACTTGTGCTGATCCACACATGTTATGTCTGACAGTCAAAATGGAGCACAGAACAACTGCTGGCCAGGTAGTGTTCAATTACTCACCTCTCCTGGCCAAAGTCTTAAAATGAATCTGTATTCCCAAATTATAAATTCAAATATTGCCCAAATATTTCTGAACTATCAATAGATCTTGTCTAAAGAATAAAAAAGATTGGCAGTAATATAAAAGATATAACTTTTGGATTTTGCACAAAATCTTTCCAAAGCAACTGAAACTAGTAAAATGTCACTTGAATGAGGACATCCCTCAACCATTAGGATACCCTTGAGTCAGACAAAGGGAGTAATCTGCTAGATTAGTTAGCTGTCCTGGGGAAAGTAGAAAGCAGAGGATAACTACAGCTTTTACAGAAGCAGACATGTGAACATGAAGAGTTGTAAACCTATGAAAATATAGATATGCTTAGTGTATTCAGTAGGGCATATTTTCAAAGATATACTGCCATTTTAGTTTCTCATATTCAGTCCATCAGTGTGCTATAAAAATGGTTTCTTAAATGGGGAACAAATGAAACAACTATAATACAACAATAAGAAATTAATTAAAAGAATTATTTCATAACATTACAGCATCATGTACCAGTTCAATGAATATAGTGATTAAAATTTCTAAATACTAAGTTATTAATATTTAGAATACCTACAAATTCATGGATATACTATTTTTTAATGCAATATTTATTTTTATATCTTGTAACAGGTGAGGAAAGCTACTGCCATGCTCTTCCTACTACCACTTAAAGTCTGTTAATGCTTAAATTTTAGCATAATATCAGGAACACTGATTGAGGCAAAGCAAATAATGTACTCAGGCTGATGAGAGATGGTACAATCTGTATTTGAATAGCATAAACTTAGAAGGTAAGTTAGATAGACTTGTATTTGAATCCTGTGTGTATGAGATACTATCCATATAACTTTGTACATCATACCCACTCTATGTGTTGGAGTTTCTTTAATTGGGGGTAGGGTAGTTTTTACATCACAGAGTTCTTATGAGGATTAAACAAAATCAGTTTATGTAAAGCATTTTCACAGTATCTGACACAGTTCAACAAAGGATATATATAATATTTATATCAACCAAGATTTTATGTCATTGATTTTTTCATTGTCTACAATATATTAACCCCCAATCACCAGGAACTGTATATACATTCTTTTAAAATTTGTATTTATTATGTTTATTTTATAGATAAGAAAACTCAGACCCAGAAATTTTTGATAACTTACCTGAAGACACTTAGCTAAAAGTAAGAGTACTGAATACAAGTCTGTTTTATCCCAAAGGGTATGTTTTTCCCACTGTACATATGCCTATTAAATTAACATTTACTGTGATTATGGTTAATATCCCAGTGAGGCAGGAGGGAACTCACTTAGGAATTTGTTAATTGGTCCTCCAAAATAAAATAGAAGTATATTGAAGATGTCAAGATTAGGCTATCTCCAGGAATAACTGTCATTATATGTCCAAGTCAATATTATCATGTTTCACCATTGTCAATATAACTGTATGTTTTTATAGTTTGTTCCTTGTAACTCACACAAAAAAGAAATGAATAAACCTGGTTTTTATAGTTTAACAAAATGGAGCATATGTGTTCAATCTGAACTGAGGTGAACTTTTAAGTGTTCAATCAAACTGTTTCTGAGCTTAAGGCATGTTAATGTCTTAATACCATTCTGAAATAAGTTCAACTAAAACACTGTAAAGCATAATTTAGAAAAGTGAAAGATACTGGTACTACAAACAACAGGTATAGCAGCAAACATATGTTGAGACTAACATTACAACAGTGGAAGAGCATGTAGCTGCTGAAGAATCATGGCAGTCTGAGCCTGAAAAATCCTTTTATTACCTGTTTTCACAGTATCCAGAAGGGTAATTAGGGATTTGAAAAGTATCACACAGGGTAATAGAGGGGGCAAGGAAGAACTGCAGCATGGCACAATAGCACGTGCCAGTCAGAGGAAGGTTGTGCATTCAGTTTGAAAAATCAATGAAAGGAGGAAAATGCTGTTAGATTGTTGGAGGGCTGACTTCAAGGTGATGGGTGAAGCTGAATCAAGTTGCTGTGAACCAAGAAAAGGCTCACAAATCTTTACATTCAAAAATACCATTTCAGGCCTACCCTCATGTTCTGATCTACAAAATTTCATTTGGACTCTGAATTGTATAAATACCCAGTTCTTAAATAGTTAGGTCTTTCCTTTTTGGGCCTCCTGTACCCCACTAAGACACGTATTATATCAAACTATGTACAAGCTTTAAAACAAAAGGAAAAGTTTACCAATACTCCAGATAAAATGATTAATAAAATAACCACAAATAACAAAATAATAAGAATGCATTCTTTCTGTTTTTTTTTTTTTTAACAGCAAGTAGTTATTAAATACTTTAAAAATGCACAAGCCACTAAGCAATGTGTGAGAGATGCCAGGAAATCTGGTACAGAGTTGTAATCTGAGAAACTGAGAAAAAGTAAATTATGTTGTAGGGTTTTAACTCATGAACATAAGGATGATGAGTGTCAGCAAAAGTGTACATTTAAATGGCAGAGATTCTAACAGTTGAAACTCACTTAAATGTTCTGCATCTTAGTTTCCTTGTCTGAACAATTATTATTTTTACTTTGAAGTGGTTGTCAAAATTAAATTTTTAAATATATATGAAAGTCACTCCTTTTTATGGAAGATGAAAAATACATAAATTTGATTCTTCCTCCTGCTAATTTCAACTAAAATGCTGGGCATTATATATAAAATAAACATAATAGTACTTTGAAAGATACAGAGTTTGCTAAAAAGATAAGTTATACTGGCTAGGGAGCTCAAGATCCACAAAACAATGTTAGTAACTTTCCCAGATTTCTTTTTTTTTACATTCATTATATATGCTAGCCTTGCAACTGAAACAGGTAGCAACTTGGAAATTCTAACAGGCACAAACAAAAAGAGCCCAAATAAAATCCTGTTCTCCATAATCAAAGGACTAGAAAAGAGGTAGGCTAGGAAGACAGACAACTTTTATAAAATACTCTGCTGCAGTAAACCACCAACACATAAAAAAAAAAAAAAAAAAAGCCTCTACCCCCACCCAAGCCACTGAAGGCTAAGTGAGGATCCTCAGCTTCCACCCTGACTAAGCTGTAACAAGGTTCCCTAACGTGTGGGCAGTTATGGTTTCAGAAAAGTTCAAGACTTTTATCCTTGACAAGTGGTGTTGAGTTTCAGCCCCAGTAGTGTCAGTGGAGAGTACATTGAAAGCATGATCTTATATTCACACTTGACCATAATGAGATACCCAACAACTCCTTGCAGGGGTGCTTTCCAGAGATGACTCCTGGAGTGGCAGGACTTTTACCATAGTCCAGAGGTAATGAGACCTCCCTCTTCAGAGTTATTAGTGGAGGTTAAAAGGGGAGAAATAACGAAGTACTCTACTTCCCATGCCAGGGGATTGTGTATGCAGCCATAGAGTCCCAGGGGCAAATTGAAACTCATACTCTTGCCCAAAAGAAGATCCCCCCTTCCTAGATGTCCTTGGAGGCTGAATACATAATCCAGATGTCTATTCACACGTGGCAGTAAGGAGGCAGCGCCACCCCTCCTGTCACAGTAGTGTCAGAGAAATCCAACTAAAATGGAGGAGGTTTACATAAGATTCAGAATATCACAACATAATATGCAAGAGACCAATATTTTTATCAATAATATTTATCATATGAAGAGCTAGGAGGATCTCAACTTAATGAAAAAAAAATAAAATTAATGGATACCATTGCTAAGATATAGAAACATGAAAATTATATCCCAAAGCTATCGTGAAAAGCTTCAACAAAAATTTACATACATACTTGAAACAAATAAAATATTAAAAGTCTTGGTAAAGAAACAGAGGATGCAAAGAAGAACCAAACAGAAATTTTAAAACTAAAATATACAATAACCAAATAAAAAATTCAGTGGATGAGTACAACAGCAGGGGGAATGGACAGAGAAAAATAATCAGTGAACATTAATATATAAAAATATACAAATTACTCAATATAAACAACAGGAAACTATATATATATGTGTGTGTATATATATAATATATATATAATATATATATATTATATATATATATCAACAGAACCTCAGAAATTACCAAAAAAATGATATAACATTCAAGTCATCAGAGACCTAAAAGTAGAGAAGAAAAGGGCGGATGGAGAATTTCCCAAATTTGTCAAGAGGCAGAAATAAGTGTACAGAATCAAAGAGCTGAGCAAACTCCAAACAGGATAAATACAAATAGATTACAAATAAATCTACAATGTGACACATTATACTCTTAAAATGTAAGACAAAGAATAAATTTTGAAAACAGCTAGAGAAAAATAACCCCATAAGTATAGAGGAAAAACAATTTGAATTTGACAGTGGATTTTCATCAGAAATCATGTAGGCTTGAAAGATATTGCATAGAATTTTTCAAGTACTGAAAGAAGAGAACTGTCAACTCAGAATCCTATACCTAATGAAAATATTAATGAAGATACTAATTGCAAGCATAAGGAAGTCAACAAGTGAATCACTACAGACTGAAAAACATTTGACAACTTATGTGAAATGGATTAATTCTGCAAAATGTGCAAACCACCACAATTCATGAAAATAAAATAGATAATTTGAATAACTCTATAAACATAAAGGACATTAAATCCATAATTTAAAGCTAGTCAAAAAAAGAGATATCCAGGCCCAAATGGTTATACTGGAGAATTCTACCCAATATTTAAAGAAGACTTAACATTATATTTAAAGAAGACTTAACATGATTAGATAAAGATGTGGTACATATGCACAATGGAATACTACTCAGCCATAAGAAAGATAAAATACTGCCATTTGCGATAACATCGATGGATCTTGAGAATAAAAGCTAAAAACCATGATTTCACTCATATGTGGGATATAAAATTGAGAGCAACAAATGAACAAACAACATATAAACACTCATAGTCACAGACAACAGTATGGTAGTTGCCAGAAAGAAATGGGGGATGGTGGGTAGTAAAGGGGTAAGGGGATAAATATATGATGATGCAAGGAGACTTGACAGATAATGCATTATATCATTTTACACTTGAAACCTATATAATTTTATTACACATGAAACCTATATAAATTTATTAACCAATGTCACAACCAACAAATTTAATAAAATGTTTTAAAAAGTGGAACAACTCATGAAGAAAAATATGGCTCAATGATGCCTTTCACTTTGATGAAAATTCAACTGCACAGGTAGTCTACCAGACAAGAGAGAAAAAGAAACATTTATAACGTCTGGGTGAGTGAGCCTTACTCACCCATTTTATGCCTCTTGACAATAACACATTTATGCCTCTTGACAATAACATATTTACTAAAATTATTGATAAAAATTTGTGTGATTAAGTTTTTAATCACATCTCACATAGATAATTACCTAATTATCATCCACAAAGTCCTTGCAACATTTAATTTAGTCTTATACATTTTTAAAAGACAGCTAAAATAAATCATCTTGCCAGAATACTAATAATGAAAGAATATCAACTGTCCTAAATAAAATTCAATTGAGAAAAATATTTTATATTTTTAGTATATTGCAAATGAGTGAAAAAATGACACAAAAGCATGTTTTGCAACTTCTCTTCAACCCATTTTATAAGGAAAAAATGTTTTCAAGTCAAAAATATAGTTGCCAATTAATAAGTATTTCCAATTAAATTAGCAATGATATATAGGTCAAGAGGATGTAAAGATTAATTAAGGTAAAAACAGGTCTTACCAGGGAAAAAAGGACAAACATGCATTTCCTTATCGATTAAGCATTATCACTATGGGAGTGAAGATCAAAGATTTGAATTTGAATTTGAAGTTCTGAATCTTCGGAAAAGGGTCTCCAGACGTATTTCAATATCCCATAGTTGACAAAGGTGCACCTTGAATTACAATAAACCTTCTCTCTTTACATCCTCAACATCACCAGTCTTAAATGCACAATGGGCAGTTGTTTTCCTAGGAGATGTCAGTTCTTTAATTAATTCTTCTATAGCCTGATCTACCAAACTGATCAATAAGGGTATAAGAGCCCAAGGGAGTTGATATACCTTCAGCACATAGCAAAATGGTTAGCTTTTGCAAAGCTCAGTATTTGATAGTTAAGATCTGGTGGAAAAATCTTGTTGAAATGAAATATTTTACACACCTATTGACATTTGAAACTAGTTTGCTTTCTGACCTTTATGACAGAACAAATCCAATAAGCAAACTGGAAAATGAAACTCCACTCTTGTAATGGAATGAAGTTAAGCAAAGAGAAAAGCAAACATTCACTCTAGCCAATACCTACAGTGGTGTAAATTATTTCAACTGGGTTTTCTCAGGGAGGCAGCTACCAACGAGATAGTGAATAAGCTTTCAGGCAAGTTTTTGACTTCCATTTCTATTAGAATGATTCTCTTCAAGGGAACTAGTGTTAACAAACAAACCCTGTTTCTTGCAGCTCCTATCTTATCAAACCTTCCTGAAGCACTCAAAATATTCAAAACATGTGTGCGCATGATACTGAACAACAACAAGTTGGGGTCCTGCTGCCTATTGCAACCCTCTAGGCAACATTTCAGAGGCAGTTTTGGTGATAAAGGAAACAAACCTTTATTAAAAAAAAAAAAAAAAACAGTTGCTTAAGCCCATCAAGTCACAGCTTTAATCATTTAAGCCTATCAATGAAGGCTAAACACCTGAGTTCTCCTAGGGTTCCTATTAATTTCTGTAGGGTCAGTTTACAAATTAAAATAACATAATCCACAAAAGCTGCACAATTCTGGAAGAATGGCTGGGGTCTGCCTCAGATCCTATTCCCTCTAGAACACCTGAACAATAACCTGCCACCTTCTGCCAGGCCAGCCTGATCCTAGGCGGTGCTCTGCATTCCTTCCCACACAAAATACCTCTGTTGGAAAATGCAGGCAGCTGTGGCTCCATCATCCAGGTATCCTTGAGGAAGAGGAACCTGAGGGCAAGCTTCCAAGTGAGCTTGAGAGCTACTAGGCATCAAGATAAGTGTTGAAGACACAAATCAATTATAGGGGGAAAAAGAATAAGGGTCATATTTAAAGTCTTCTATTCCAGCTTCTGTAATGGTGCCAAAGTAAAGCACTTCTGCTGCATTTCTGTAGGAAAACATCTTTTGCTAGCATCACAGTCACTCAGAGAGCTTTTATGTCTTAGCTCAGAGGTTCATGAAGTATTGTCCCGCAAGCTAACTACATCATACTCACCTAGGAACTTGTTAGACATACAAACTCTTGGTCCCATCCATATTCACTAACTAAAAAACTCTGAAGGTAGAGTGCATAAGTGTGGAGTTTATCAAGCCCTCCTGATGATTCTAAAGTATATCCAAGTTTGTTTGTGAACCACTATCTTATTTCATAGTCCAGCCTTCTGTGGGTACAACTTTTATCTTTTAGGCCTATTCACAGCCAAACAGGTTCCAAGAGCAATGGTTCTGACCTGGTTTCAGGTCTAGCTTCCTTAAGGATAAAATACTACAACAAATAAGTCCAAGTGATGTCAGTCTTCTGAGCTGAGCCCAGCCTCAAGTTGATCCATTAACTGAATGCAGCCATATGAACCCGGGTTAGATCTACAGAATTATCCAAGCAACATACAGAATCAAGATAAAAAAAAAAATAACACATGTTTAAGCCACTAAGATTTGGATTATATTTTAGGCAGTGATGACTAAACCCTGGTGCTTTGACTGTATGTACAATATACTGAAGAATATGAGGAAACCATTGAAGAGGTTTTCAGATAAAGAATAACAGGATCAGATTTCCATGGTTAAAAGATTACTCTAGTGTGGAAGAACCATGGACATGGACAACAAGTGGGATTGACTTTGTGGGGAAATGGATGGGTGGGGAATGGGACAGAGGGGAGTAAAAAAGGGGATGGATGTAATACAACAACAATAAAATGAAATTTTAAAAAAGTAAAAGATTACTCTAGCCACTGTATAGAAAGAAGAAAGGGTGGAGAGGGAAAGTGGGCAGAGGAATTAGTAAATATTTGTGTAGATATTGACCCTGAATCAGGGCTATATGTGCCATTTACTCTTGATTGCATTAAATAATATCAAGGTGTTGTTTTAACTCTAAGTAACTACAAAACTATGGGATGCATTTGTAATGTTTGAAAAGGTTGGAAAGAGCATGTTCAGCCCATTTTAATAGACTGTTTGCACCTTTCCTTCAGTTAGGCCACTTAGGTAACCATATGGTTATTACTGTGATGTCATGTCATGTACTCTACATATCCATCCATGTCTTCAGAGGTAAGGTGCAAGCACTTTGTTGGTGTAACAATCTCACAACCACACAGGAAGGGAAGTGCTTGAATTTTTTTCAACACAGACTGCATATTTTTGTTACTCCCTTCATATACTCTATATGTGATTTCTGGGGTTAAGTTTATTAACTCAATTAGTTGCTATTTGTCATAATTCAATTATTAAAATCAGTTTGCAGTAACATCAGAGATAGTATAACAGAAGGAGTAATACTGATTTAGTCTAGACAATAGACACACCATTATGGATAAAAGCAGAGGACCTGAAATTAGGCAAACCCAAGTTTGGATCCTATGTCTCCATTAAAACAAAACAAAACAAAACAAACAAATAAAAAACAACTGTGTTACCTTGGGCAACATAATCCTCTTTTACGTCTTCATTCCCTATGTGTGATGGAGTTAACAATGAGATAATATACCTTAAAGTTACTCAGCACAGTGCCTGGAAAATAGGATTTAGTAAATGGCACATGATATTGAGAATTATCTCTGGCAATATATGGCATTGAGTAAATAATTTCTTTACTTTGGGACTTAATAACATTATCTGTAATCTGAGGGGTTTGGGATCCTGCAAGCAATATTGCTTTAGAAATTTAAAAATATTCCTATTTTGGATAAATTGCTAAATTTTAATTGTTTCAAGATAAAGTGCAGCACTTTGCTTCTCACAATGGCTTGCCATGTGAATAACAAGGGAAAGATAGAAACCAGTATAATTGCCACCATTTTTAAAGCTTTTTAAAATGCATTTTAAAATTTGTATAATTTGTATAGAAAATATGAGTATACTCCCTGCTTTTTTGGAGTATAATTTTATTTGCTTTGTTTCAAGAGCCCTTTTTGTTAGACATAATTTTCTCTTGTAGAAAAGGTAGTGTCAGGTTCTGAAATTTATACTCAACAGGGAGCTCTTTAGAAATTTTCCTTATCTACTCTTACTCATATCAAAGTCAGATGCTTAATCTACAATTCCCAGATTCATTCCAGCTTCTTTTTTTAAAAAAGCATCAGTAGTTAGCAATCATCCAAGCTAATGCCTATGAAGCTGTTGGTAATATGTTGCATTTTTCTGTCAGGAGTCCAGCTGGGTCTCTCTATAGAACTTAACGATGGAGGCCATCTGATGCTTACACTTTTCTTGAAATTTAATTTCTTAAAGACACTTTCAGTAGACTTATTGCTGTATGAAATATCAATTCACTATATCAAAATAGTCACATCTGGGCAGTTTTTCTTGAACCTTTATGCATGGAACATTTACATGTCTGTGGTATCATCTGTCAATGACACAGATGACCATATCATTCCAAGAATTAGGCCACATATAAAAGGTTATTGTATAACAAAAATGGAGAGTAATAAAAAATATATAGTGCCCTAATTTATAGAATATTCTGCAAGGATATATAGCTGAAATTGTCTCTTTTTGAAAGATACTTATCTGTTTGTTTACTCATTCAACTATTTTTCTGAAAACACATATCTGATTGTGCCACTACCTGCTTAAACATCTCAATCCCGTTACCTTTGTCCCCGGTTCCAATATTATCAGTGAAACTATTTCCTATAAGATAGAATCAAAACTCATTACCACTGACCTAAAAAATCTTCCCTGTTTCATTCAACCTACTTTCAAGTTTCAGTATTTGCCAACATCTCTAAGTTCTATCCTCACAGAGATTCACCACTTTCCTCCATAGATGTCCCAATGTATTTGTATATGTTCTTCCCTTTGCTTGAAATGACCCCCAATCTGCTATTTTCCCTGTGATTGCCCTAAAAAGTTATGTGAACAATTTTGTGCTCTAAAATATTATGTACACTCCTCTACAATGGCCCTTATAACTTGGTGAAATTTTAATATATATATATAGTTTTGGTAACATGGAATATGTCTTATTTATCTCGGTATCTCCAGCACCATTGGTAACCACTAGGGAAATCATGAAAAAATACAATATAAATTATACAGTAGTCATTCATGAATATCATCAAGCTAGAGATTATGAGAATATAAAGAGGTAAGTGCCAGGTAAGAATCAATCATGGAAATAAGTCAAAAAGAGTAATAATTACAGATGGGGAAGAAGACTAGTATGGAAACCACAGCAGCAGGGATATGGTCAAAAGTCAGAAGATGGAACAACAATTCCTTAAACCCAGATATTAAACACAGACAGATTTTATACCCTTAACACAAATTTACTCAACATGGATCATAGACCTAAATTCAAAATATACAACTATAAAAGTCCTAGAAGATAACAGAGGAGAGCACCTAGACAACACTGAGTATGGCAAAGACTTTTAAAATACAACACCAAAGACATGATCCATGAAATAAATAATTAAGAAGCTGGAGTTCATTAAAATTAAAATCTGCTCTGTGAAAACAATGTCAAGAGAATTGAAGATAAGCCACAGATGGAGAAAATATGTGTCTTCACAAAACACATATCTAATAAAGGACTGTTATTTATTTATTTTTAATTCTTTCTTTCTTTTTAAGATTTTATTTATTATTTCCAGGGAGAGAGGAAGGGAGAGAGGGAGTGAGACATCAATATATGATTTCCTTCCACCTGCCTCCAGCCACACACCTGACTGGAGACCTGGTTTGCAACCTGGTTATGTGCCTTGGCTGGGGAATCAAACCAGTGACTTTTGGGTTCGCAGGCCGGCACCTTATCCAGTGTGCTACCAGCCAGGGCTTGTTATTTAAAATATGTGAAGAATATTTAAAACTCGATAGTAAGGAAACAAACAATTAAGAATGGGCCAAGGACCTTAAAAAGCACTTCAGCAAAGATATATAGATATCAAATAAGTAAATAAAAATTGTCCATTTTACACTCAGGGATACGCAAGTTAAAGCAAAAGATACCACAATATACACCTATTAGATCAGCCAAGATCCAGAACACTGACAATATCAAACACTGGTGAGGATGTGGAATATCAGGAACTCTCATTCGTTACTGGTGGGAAGGCAAAATGGTATAGCCACTTTTGGAAGACAGTTTAGTGGCTCCTTATAAACTAAACATACTCTTGCCATATAATCCAAGAGTTGGATCTCCCTGGTTGTCTACACAAAGGAATTGACAGCTTACATCCATGCAAAAACCTGCACATGGACATTTATAGCAACTTTATTCATAATTGCCAAAATTTGGAGGGAACCAAGATGACCTTCAGTAGGTGAATTATCTGTTGTGATTCATATAAGCAGTTAACAGAATATTATTCAGCCCTGACAATAAATGAGCTCTCAAATCCTGAAAAGACATGGAAGGATCTTAAATGATTATTACTACATGAAAGAAGCCAGTGTGAAAAGGCTACACAGTGTATGATTTCAACTATATAACATTCTGAAAAAGATAAAACTATGGACATAGTAAAAAAAAATCAGTGGTTGATAAGGGTCAGAATCATGGAGAGAAATGACTGGTGAGGACATGTAGAGGATACTTAGGGCAGTGAAAGTATTCTGTTGTATATGATACTATAATGGTAGATACATGCCATTATACATTTATCCAAGCCCATAGAATGTGCAGCACCAAGAGTAAATCCTAATGTAAACTAGGGAGTTTGGATGATAATGATGTGTCAATATAGGTTCATCAACCATAATAAATGTACCACTCTGGTGGGGAATTTCATAACAAATACCTACACTATAACACTAAAAAAAACCTTACCATTGATTGGATCCCAGGATTTGACATTTTAAAACATTTTTTGTAGTACAAAATATTGTTACAGTGATTTATAATGGTTATGAAGAAACTATGCATAAAAGTTACCATATTTTTTATTCATTCCCTTACAAATTACTGAAGGAATCCTCTCCTTTTGGTTGATATTATGTTTGTTTTCTTACATAATGTGATTATAAGATGAAATGTTTCTCTGTTATACATCACATTATACAAAACTACTCCCATGAGCACAGCCTTTATCTAAGAACAGAGCAGCATTACAGAGGCTCAGTTCAATTACTCCCTTCTCTCAGAAGATTCAGACTACGTACTGAGGGATAATTAACCACTCTGAGGACTCTGTGGTTTTAAAAACTTCTTCAAATGTTCACATCATCACCATGTGTGGCTTTGGTATCTTGAAAGACTGTTGTCCACTGAATCTGCATCCTGAGAAAGGTGGGCTTAGAAACCATGTATTTCTCTGATACTCTATCTCCCAGAGATCCCCATGTTTATTGTCTTAGTTACTGCAGCTCAATGAAGAATATCTACGTTTCAGAGGCTATGTGAGTATAATGCTCTCCTTTGATTAGAACATAATTGCTATTGTTCCTGGTTTCAGAATAAGGAGATGTGGTCTGGAATGAGACACTTATTTTTGAGCGGTTGAAAGTCATACTGGAACACTAACTCAAGGCTTGCACTAAGCCTGACCTGCTCTACCTCACTCTAAAGTGTGTTGCTACTGTCATCAGAGAAGCTGATATACAGCTTTGCCATATGACCTTTCCAAAAAGTAGAAGGGAATGAAATTTCCTTGAAACTCTTGATGCTCTATTGTCAACATATGCATGCACACATGAATACTGACAGCTCTGTGTTGTAAAACTTATTGCCACTATACAAAATAAGGAAACTAAGGCACCAAAAAAGTGAAACATGTAAATAGTTACTTGCCCTAGTTCTCATGGCTGGAAAATGGTGGAATTAGATATGTAACTAGTTCTCCCCCACTTCAAAGCACTGTTCCTCTTCAAGTGGACCTTACTAATCAACAGTTTATGTAAGCTGTCTGAGGAAGTTAGAAGAGAGTGTGCCAATGTGGGTGGGGGGAGGGTGGCAGAAGTAATTAGCTTCCTGCCTCTTGCAGGATCTTCTTATATATTCATGAATAAATTTGTGTTAACTTTCATGGTTTTCTATTCCACATCCAAACTATTTATTTTCCTGTGTAAATTACCTTAAAAACTTAGGTGAATACTGTGAGTAATTAGCTTTTACAGCTTGCTTTTTGAGCTTCAAAGGACTCCACAACCATTAATCAATTACCTACATCTGGAAAGCAATGCAAGAATTATTGCCTTCATTGAACCAAAGGAAACTGGGAGGTCAAGAATTTCCCTGTGGTCCCCATAGCAAGCAATGATGGAGTAAGTCAAGAATTGGGAAGCATACTTCCTAATTTCAACTCTATATTTAGGCATTGGTTTTTTATCTTCTGGTATAAGAAGGGCAGTACTGCTAATGATACTGAGCTATTATTCTCCCTATCACTCAGAGGAAGACATGTTTATTATTAGAGACAAGAGAGTCAAGGAGGAAACAGAAAGATAAAGAGAAAGGGTCAGAGAGACAACTTTTGGGTAAAAGGAATGAACCATGTTATTCCTTGGGTAGGAGGAGGGGAGAACAGGGAGCTTTTGTGGAAGAAGGGAAAGCTCAAGATAAACAGGAGAAAAACAACCGGACAAGCAGGACAGGCTTTTCTTCACAACCCAGGTCCTACTACCTAACAAACAAGTACTGGGGTGGCCAAAAAGTGCATTTTTTTTTTCATAAAATAAAAGATACATTTTTCATTTCGAGTATGTCAGCTACCTCCTGCTGTTGGCTCCTAGTGGGTAGAGGCCAGGGGTGCTGCTAAACATCATCTGATGCGTAAGACAGCCCCACAGCAAAGAATTACTTGGTCAAAATGTCAATAGTACCAAGAAACTGTGCAAACCACTTTTGACACATTTGATTAGTCACCACACCTTCTCCATACACTGCACAAAGCATTTTTTTTTTTGCATTTCAGTTGCATTTTTACCTTTCTTGCAATAATAAAGCACAACGTGCTAAAAATGTTGCATGTTTTTTCCATCATCAATATTAAAGTGGCTGCACAAAAATTCACCAATTTGAAAGTATTTTTTCATGCTAATATGATTACTGTCACAATATAATCTAACAATTGTTTTGAATGAAGTTAAAGACAACTAAGCACTACTAGAGCCATTATACAGACAAAACTAAAAAGATTTTGGCCAACCCAATATAAAAAAAAGATATAAATAAGGACACAGATGTAAGATTTCAGAACTTTGACTTGAGTGCATCTTTGCTCATCACCACTAGTGTGTTCCTTGAACATCTCTAGGAACTATAAAGTCAAGTTAAAAAGTCACATCATTTAAGGAGAAAAATATTATAAGAATAATTCAATAGGAAACAAAAGTGGTCACAATTAGGTAATACTAAACTAGCAATGATGTAGGAAGTCTGTAGTTTTCTTTAAGAGCTTATTTTAATGTGCTCTCATTTTCTCCTGATTCTTTTTAATGTAAAACAGTTATTTCACATTCAGAAGTTAACCTGTGGCCAAGTAACACATAGTACACACTCATTAAATAGTTTGCTAAAATAAAAGAATATAGCCAAACAACAAGTGTTGGCGAGGATGCGGGGCAAAGGGAACCCTCATACACTGTTGGTGGGAATGTAGGCTGGTGTAGCCACTGTGGAAAACAGTGCGGGGTTTCCTTAAAAAACTAAAAATGGAACTGCCTTTTGATCCAGCAATTCCACTACTTGAACTATACCCAAAGAATCCTGAAACACCAATTCATAAGAACCTATGTACACCTACATTCATAGCGGCACTATTTACAATAGCCAAGTGCTAGAAACAGCCTAAGTGCCCATCAGTGGATGATTGGATAAAAAAACTTTGGTACATTTACACAATGGAATTCTATATAGCAGAAAGAAAGAAGGAACTTGTACCCTTTGCAACAACATGGATGGAACTGGAGAGTATTATGCTTAGTGAAATAAGCCAGTCAGTGAAGGACAAATATCCTATGATCTCACCCATTACAGGACAATAATGAGCAAAACTAACAACAAGCAAAACAGAACCAAATATATGAATACAATGAATAGGCCTTCAGTAGTCAGGGGGAAAGGGGTTGGGGGGAGGGGGGAGGCAGAGGCAAGAAAGGGGAGCAGCTTAGACAAGAACCTAGTATAAAGGAACCATAGACATGGACAACAGGTGGGATTGACTTTGGGGGGAATGGGTGGGTGGGGAGGGGGACAGAGGGCAGCAAAAAGGGGATGGATGTAATATAACAACAATAAAATTTTTAAAAATTAAAATAAAAAAATAATAAAATAGTGAATAGTGAATAAATTAATTATTTTTGTTATTCCCAAACAAACCACATCCCCAAAGTAATACCTGTCATATCAACTCTTCCCCAACATTATCTGCCTGTCTCAGGAAATTGTTATCAAGTTAAACTTCAATTTTGGAAAAAATTTTATTGCCTAAATAAATTATAATATGTTTGAGACAGAGGAAACCACTTTACCACAACAAGACTGGTAGGGAGTGCAGAGGAGGTACAAGAGGGCTGGCTGGGCTCCCATAGATAGTAGCTGTGGTTACAGAGGGATATTTCAGTGGCAGGAATTTCCCCCTACAGCACAAGAGCCCAAGGGGAACCCAGATAATATCCAGCTGTGAAAAGTGGAGGGATTTCTGTCTGCCAGTGAAATGGTAGCTGGAGGTATGGAGAGACTCTTAAAGGAACAATACACAGGATTCCATTTGCAGCCATTCAACCCTGGGCTCTAGTAGAGGAGGGGAAGGGGAGGGGGAGGAGAAGAAGGGGAAAAACTGAAAAAAACATTAGAGCAATAAAATGGCACTACATGCTTATCTATCAATAATCACCTTAAATGTAAATGGCTTAAATACTTCAATCAAAAGACATAGGATAGCTGAATGGATAAGGAAACAAGACCCATGTATATGCTTTCTCCAGGAGACTCACCTCAGATCAAAAGATACACACAGATTAAAAGTCAAGAGATGAAAAATGATATTTCAAATAGAAGGAAAATAAAGCTGGGGTAGCAGTACTTATATTTAACAAACTAGACTTTAAAACCAAGGCTATAGTAAGAGATAACTTACTATATAAGTAAGGAAGAAAACTACATAATAATAAAGGGAACAATCCAAAAAGAGGATAAAACACTAGTAAACATTTAGGCACCCAGCATAGAAGTACCTAAATATGTGAAGCAATTCTTGATGGACATAAAGGGAAAGATTTACAGAAATACACTCATAATTGAGGATGTTAACATCCCATTGACTTCATGGATAGATCTTCCTGACAGAAAGTCAACAAGGAGATGGTAGCCTTAAATGAGACACTAGGTCAAATAGATTTGATATCTTCAGAGCATCGCATCACAAAGAGGCAGAATATACATGCTTTCAAGTGCACATAGAATGTTTTCTAGGATAGATCACATGTTGGGACACAAAACAAGTCTCAATAAATTTAAAAAGATTGAAATCATATCAAGCACCTTCTCTGACTACAATGCTATGAAACTGGAACTCAATGACAAGAAAAACACTGAAAACCATGCAAAGATATGAAAGCTAAGTAACATTATTAAACAAACAATTGATCAACAATGAGATCAAGGAAGAAATCAAGAGATACCTTGAAACAATTGAAAATAAGGGCACAATCCGAAATCTGTGGGACACTGGGAAAGCAATACTAAGAGGGAAATTCATAGCATTAAAGGCCTATCTTTAAAAATAAAAGGAAAAGCTCAAATAAATAAGCTAATTCACACTTAAAGGAACTTGAAAAAGAACAACAAATAAATCCCAGAGTAGAAGGAAGAAAATAATAAAGAGCATAAATAAATGAAATAGAATATTTTTAAAATGATACAAAAGATCAATAAATCCAAGAGCTGGTTGGTTCTTTGAAAAGATAAACAAGATAACAAACTGTTAACCAGACTCATCAGGAATAAAAGAGAAAGAACACAAATAAATAAAATCAGAAATGAAAGAGGATAAATAACAACTGACACTAAAGAGATACAAAAGATTGAAAAATATTATGAACAACTATATGCCAACAAATTGGACAACCTGGATGAAATGGATAAATTCCTAGACACTTACAACCTTCCAAAACTAAATCAGGAAGAATCAGAGAATCTTAATAGACATACTACACCTAATGAAATTGTAGTAATCACAAAGCTACCACCAAACAAAATCCCTGGACCAGATGGCTTCACAGGGGAATTTTACCAAACACCTCTCCTTCTCAAACTATTTCATAAAATTCAAGAGGAAGGAAGTCTCCCAAACTCATTTTATGAGACCAGAATTATCCTAATTCCAAAACTAGATATAGACACTACAAATATAGAAAATTACAGGCCATACCCCTTATGAAAATAGATGCTAAAATCCTCAACAAAATATTAGTAAATTACATACAGCAATATATCAAAGTGATCATACACCATGATTAAGTGGGATTTATTCAGGGAATGCAAGGTTGGTACAACATTTGTAAATCAATAAATGTGATTCACCACATAAACAAAATAAAGGATAAAAACCACATGATCATATCAATAGATGCAGAGAAAGCATTTGATAAAATCCAGTACCCATTTAAGATAAAAAACTCTCAGCAAAATGGGAATAGCGGGAACACACCTAAATATAATACTCAGCATCATACTCAATGGGTAAAAACTGCAAATGCTCCTCTTTAGATCGGGAACAAGACAAGAATGCCCACTTTCACCTCTTTTCTTCAATATCATACTGGAAGTCCTAGCCACATCAATCAGTCAAGAAGAGAAAATAAAAGTCATCCACATTGTAAAGGAAGAAGGAGAACTGTCATTATTTGTGGATGACATGATACTGTTCATAGAACACCCCAAAAATTCTACCAAGAAACCACTAGAACTGATAAATGAATTCAGCAAAGTAGTAGGATACAAAATTTAATACCAAGAAATTAGTTGCATTTTTATATGCCAATAACAAACTTACAGGAAGGAAAAGTAAGAAAAAATCCCATTCACAGAGAAGTGCTACAAAATGAATAAAATACCTAGAAATAAACTTAATCAAGAATGTAAAAGACCTGTACTCAGAAAATTAGGACTGAAGAAAGAAAAGAAGATACAAATAAGTAGAAGCACATACCTTGTTCATAGACAGGAAGAATTAACATCAATAAAATATCCATACTACCCAAAACAATCTATAGATTCAACACAATTTTTATCAAGATTCCAATGATGTATTTCACAGAACTAGAACAAATATTTCTAAATGTATATGAAAACACAAAAGCCCCTGCATAGCAATGGCAATCCTGGGAAAGAAGAACAAAGTTGAAGGAATCATGCTACCTAATATCAAACTATATTATAAGGCCATAGTAATCAAAATAGCATGGTACTGGCATAAAAACAGACAGATAGATCAATGGAACAGATTACAGTATGCAAAAATAAACCCACACCTTTATATGCAACTAATATTCACCAGAGGAAGTAAGCACATGCAATAGGTTAAAGATAGTTTATTCAATAAATGGTGTTGGGAAAATTGGACAGATACTTTGCAAAAAATGAAACCTGACCACATTCTTACATGATACACAGGGGTAAATTCAAAATGGATTAAAGACTTAAATGTTAGCCCTGAAACCATAAAAATCCTAGAAGAAAAGATAGGCAGCAAAATTTTGGACATTGCTTGTAACAATATATTTTTTTGGATATATCTCTCAGGCAAGAAAAATGAAACAAATGGGACTACATCAAACTAAAAAATTTTTTGCACAGCAAAGGAAAGCATCAATAAAATAAAAAGACAACCCACAGAATGGGAGAACATATTCACTAATATATCTGATAAGGGGTTAATATCTAAAATTTATAAAGAACTTACAAACCTTGACACCAGAAAAACAAACAACCCACTTAGAAATGAGTGAAGGACCTGAATAGACACTTCTCCAAAGAGGACATACAGATGGCCAATAGACATATGAAAAAATGCTCAATATCACTAATCATCAGAGAAATGCAAATTAAAACAACAATGAGATGCCACCTCACACCAGTCAGAGTGACTATCACCAGTAAATCAACAAACAACAAGTGCTGGTGAGGATATGGAGAAAAGGGAACCTTCGTGCACTATTGGTGGGAATGCAGGTTGTTGCAGCCACTGTGGAAAGCAATATGGAGATATCTCAACAAAGTAAAAAGGGATCTGCCTTTTGACCCACCTACCCCACATCTGGGAATTACCTGAAGAAATCCAAAACATTCCAGCATTATTTACCATCACCAATATTTGGAAGCATCCCAAGCGTCCATCAGTTGATAAGTGGATAAAACAACTATGGGGCATTTATACAATGGAATGCTACTTAGCTGTAAAGAGGAAGAAATTTTTACCATTTGTGACAATATGGATGGATCTGGAGAACATGATGCTAAGTGAAATAAGCCAGTCAGAGAAAGACAAATACCATATGTGGAATGTAATGAATAAAATGAACTAACAAGAAAAATTGGGACAGACTCATAAATGGAGAGCAGGTAACAGCTAATTGGGGAGTATGAGATGGTTAAGAGATTGAGCAAAAAGTAAAAAGGACTCATGGACAGGGGCAACAGTGTGTTGATTGCTGAGGTGAGGAGGGTATATCAGGGGACTAAATGGTACTGGAAAAAATACAATAAAGATTAAATTATAATATGTTCATACTAGATACTACAATGCAGCTACTAAATTAATGTGGTAAATTTCTATGTAATGTCTTGGGGAAAATGTAGTAGGAGCCTGTGGATAAAACATGTTGGGTTGTATATAACTGATGGGAATCCAACACTGGCTGACCTTTTTTTCTACATTTTCCTTAAGGTTTTATTAATCTTCAAATTAACTGTTGCTGCTGTCTCTCCTCAAGTATCGTATAACACACCACTATGCTCATAACTTGAATTCATATTTTATTGAGAAAATACAAGCCCACAGATGAGATCTTATCAGTTTACAATCAAACCTATCAAGCTACCTCTGCTTTTTGTCACCATTTTGTCTGCCTTTCCTCTTTTCTGCTACAATAAAAGGAGTGTTCTTATTGCCATCAAGGCCCATCCTCACCACTTGTGCTTTAGACTCCACCTCTTCTTGATTTTTCAGATATTGTTTCTGTTGTCATTCATTCATACACATATTTATTTATTTGTGTCCCCCCTCCACTCTCTCCCATGAGGTGCCTGTGCTCATTCACCTGCTGACACTCAATCTGGCACACCATTCCATGTTTATATTGTCATAGCAAGTGATTAAAAAATTGGATTGTTGATTTAGTTTTGGCTGTTGTATTAATCAACAACTTCAATATTTTTTAATTCATCTCTCTAGTTCAGCTGAGTTCCTAGAAATAATATTATATGAAAGACAAAGGAAGTAGAAGAACCAAAATACTTTTAAAATGAATAATATGTGAGGTGTGACAGGTAATAGCATGTTAGAGTTCTGATGGCAAATAAAATAAAGAATACAGTTGATGGATGCATAATATGTTATTGCAAGACTTACTATAAAACTACAGTAACCAATACAGTGTAATATCGGTGAAAGAAAAGAAACAAAAATCAAAGGAACAGAAAGAAGTTCTCAGTATTGACAATGATTCCTCTCCTTAACTAAACTCCAGTCAGACTCCTCTGAGCCCTCTTCTTCATTAGGCCTCAACCGTGGTCTACAAAACTGAAACAAACACTAATAGTTTCTAACAGCTCAGGATCACATACCTAGGATGACCCTAGCCCTCTTAAAGTGCCTGAATGAGAAAACTCAAAATAGCAAAAAGACATATCGTTTGTGCAAGCAAACACTTGAAGATATAGTCTGTGTTTCCTAACCTCTATGGGAAGCTAAAAGCCTAACTTCAGTAAATCTCAGTTAGCAAGTCCAGACGGGTTTCACATGGACCAAGTTCCCATTTCACTTGTAACTTTTTACTTCCCTCAGTCTATCAAGCTTCCACTCACACCATTCTCTATTCCTCCATTATCACTTTAAAATGACTGTTCAAACCCAGGCTGATGGCTCAGTGGATAGGTGCCAGCCTGTGAACCCAAATGTCACTGGTTCAATTCCCAGTCAAAGCACTTAACTGGGTTGTAAGCCAGGTATCCAGCCAGATCCATAGCTGGAGGCAGGTGAAAGGCAACCACACATGGATGTTTCTCTCCCTCTCTGCCCCTCTCCCTTCCCCTCTCTCTGAAAAATAATAAATAAAATCTTTAAAATATATAAAAATAAATAAAATGACTATTCACTTATGTACAAATCAAGCTGAATTCACACTGGGCTCTTTTCTTTATTGCAACACTATATTACTGATTAAAATCTATCCTTATCACTCTAACTACTACCTGGTATAGTTTATTTTTGACAATATGGAACCACAGAGATGTGATCATTGATTTTCTACAATGATAAAAACATTTCAGTGGAGAAAGACTACTTTTTAAACAGTTTTGGAAATATTAGACATCTATATGCAAACAATGAAACCTACACTTTACACAAAAATTAATTCATAGATATAAATATAAAATGTAAAACTATAAAATCTCTAAAGAAAAACATTACAGAAAATCTTTATGACATATAGTTACACAGAGATTTTAAGCATGACACCATAAACACAATCCTTAAAAGAAAAAAATGCTAAATTGAACTTCATTACAATTAAAAACTTTGACTCTGAGAAAGCCATTGTTAAGAAAATAAAAAAAAAAACAAGCCTCAGAAAATGTACCACATACATGACAAAGGACCTGTATCCATAAATATAAAGAACTCACTACACTCAACAGTAAGAAAACAAACAAACAAAAAAAAAAACAAATTAACAAATGGACAAAACACTAAAAGGGACAAATCTCCAAGGAGGAAATATAACTGATTCCGAAGCACATAAACATAGGTTCTACATTATTAGTAATTAGGTAAGTGAAAATTAAAACTATATGAGAGTCCTATACATATATTAGAATACATACAATTAATAATTATGACAATACCAAATGCTGGTGAGAGTGTAAAGAAGCTGAATCTTTCATTTATTGCTGGTGGGAATGCAAAATGGCACATCCATTGAGGAAAATAGTTTGGAAGCTTATATAAAGTTAAATATGAAATTTTAATATAACACAAAAATTCCAATGTAAGATATTTACCCTAAAGAAATGAAAAAACATTCATATAAATTCCTGTAGACAAGTATTTATGAAGCTGTATTTATAATCTCTAAATGCTAGAACTATTCTAAATGACCTTCAAAGGGTAAATGGATAAACAAATTGTAATGTATCTATACAATGGAATAATAGATAGCAGCAAAAGTAAACTATCAGCACACATACACAACACATACAACAATTTAGATAAATGTCAAAGGAATAATGCTGAATGAAAGCAGCCAATCTCAAAAGGAAACATACAGTATAGCATTCTTGAATATATAAAACTATAGTAATGGAGACGAGATCAATGGTTAATAGGGGTTAGGATAAAATGAAGATGTAATTTCAAAGAGAGAGCACAGGGGAGTTTTGGAGGTAAGGGAACTGTTTTGTATCTGATTATGTGGTGGATACACACATCCATAGATGAGTTAAAATCCATAGAGATGCATATAAAAATATTATATTTAAAAATAAAATGTTAAAACTGAGCTATTGATCTTCCTCATTCAACAAGTGTCATTTAGATTTAAATTCAACTTATTACAAAGCTGATTTTTTTTCCATAAAATCAACTCAAATTAGTTAAACTCATGTAGGATTCATTCTGGTAATTGTTACTTATATTCAACAAAATCAACTAATTTATATAAGCTTACTTTCAAAAACTACTGAGTCATTTCAATATCCCCTGCACCTCTCCCATGCAGCCTCAAGGAAGTTATTTTTCAAGGGGATTAGTTATAAGATCCTCTCTAAGAATGTTGTATAATATTTTAAAATGTTTTTTTTTTTTTTATACGCATTCTTACCAGTTCTTTGGTTTCTTCCATTTTGTCATGAGCTCACACGAGCCCTTGGATGAACTTTAAAGTTGAAGTGAACAACCTCACAGCTTTGTTTTTGTCTATACTACTGAGAACAGGTATTTTAAACTAAGGCTAACATTTAAAATTGCATTATTACCTTTGCATTGAGTTTGCACACATAATAAGTGGTTTAGAGCTAATAATTAGTTTAATAAACATTTACCATGAACCTACTAGCTGTTAGTTACTGTGTGTGTTAGGTGGTTGAGATATAAAGATGAACAAGATATGGATCCTGACTATAGGGATATCAAAATCTAATAAAGGGCATTGAAATAGTGATGCTACAAACAGAAACCACCAGTGAGTAAGCTATTTGGGGGTATAATTTTGTCACTTCTTTGAGTCTGAAAGGTTGCTGGTAAGTGTACATATTAAATGCTTTTTGATTGAGTATCAGTAAAATTCAAATAAGTTATTCACATGCTAGTTTTCACCAGGCTCATGTTTTATAAAATGAACCCTTCTGAAACTTATTTGCATTAAGACAGGGTTTCCCCAAAGCCATGTAGGAGAATCAAGTGAGAATAAAATGTCAACATAATGCATGGCATATGTCCCTGTACTTTTGAACTCCTTTTACCCATTTATTTTTGTAGGAATTAGGATATACATTTATTTTTCTCCTTTAGAAAATCATGTCCCTAATATAATATAGTCTATTGATATAAAATAAACATAGTTTATTTAAGATGCATTCAACCAGCCCTCTATTATATTTCAAGCACTAGACTTGATACCAGGGTCATATAAGTAAATAAGATGAGTGAGTATCTTTTAAGTGGCTCAAACTCTAGTGAAGGAAGTTAGATAGATACACATTTAAAAGGAAGAAGTAAGCATGTATGTAATATGTACAGATAGCACAGAGGAGGCTGGGACCAAATCTTATGGGAGGGGAGAGGTCAGGGCATGGTTTGAAAATTTATAGTCTAACATGTCGAAAGATATTGCAGCACTTAGCATTGAAGATCTCTATCATAGCAAATTTCTTTTAGCTTCTGGATACCACATTAACCTGGCTCTTATTTGATTGTTATTGGTCCTCTCTCTACTTTCCTCTTCTGCTGTCTCTGACCTTGAAATGCTACTGTCCCTTAGTGTTATGGACTGAAAGTTTGTGTCCCTCCCAAATTTATATATTGAAATCTTACTACCCAAAATGTGATAGTATTAGGAGATGCTCTCTTTGAAAGGTGGTAAAATCATAAGGGTGAAACCCTCATGAATGAAATTAGTTCCCTTACAAAAGAGATCTCTCACTACACTCATGGGAAGATAATGTGACGTCAGCAGTTTGTAACCTGGAAGAAGGCCCTCACCAGAGCCTGTTCATGTTGGCACCTAGATCTCAGAATTCCAGCCTCCAGAATTGTGAGAAATTGATTTCATTGTTTATAAGTCACCTGGTTTATAGTGCTTTTTTAATAGTAGCCCAAACTAAGCCACATGAAGTTCCACCCTGTGTCTTGCACACTGTTCTTCATACTACAGATATTTCCTCAGAAGTCTCAGTCAGTCTCATTGACCACATTAGCATATTTATTACCTCCATCCCTAGCTTCTCCATGGGTTTCATATGTATATCTTATTGTTTTCTTATATATCTTATACATTCACTCATGTATCTACTTGTCTGAAATGATATATGTTAATATAGTGGTAAGCAAAAACAGATGTGGTCATTGTCACATGGCTATTCTACAGGCATCTAAAATTTTAGCATCCTCAAACCTGAACAAGTGCACTTTTTCTCCTAAAGGAATAATAATAGTTAACATTTATAAAGTAGTTATTGAGGGCCTTGGTTCTGATAACTTTATATTCCTGAATCTATTCAATCTCAATAGCAAATCTATGAGGTTGGTACTATTTCATCTCTTTTAAAGGTGAGGAAGCTGAGGCAAAGAAGCATTAAGTCTTTTTCAGGTTCACATAAAATAATTGGCAAAGCTGGGTCGTAAATAAGATGATCTCTTTTCAAAGTCTGAGTTTATATCTGCCACATCATTTCCCTTCTGGAACCTCATCACATATGGTGCCTTTCTTAGAGACATCACTGTTTATCCTCTTGTTCTTGAACTTCCTCCTACTGTAAGAGTTCTCTTTCATTTCCTTTCTCTCTTTTCCCCTCTTTCTTGCTTCTTCCCTCTCTCTCCTCCTCTCCTTTACCCCTCTCCTCCTTCTTCCTTCTTCTCCTCCTCCCCATTCCTTTTTCTTGTCCTCCTCCTCCTCCTCCTTCATCTCTTTCTTCTTTTTTCCTCTCCCTCCCCACCCTCTGTGTTACCCAAGCAATCAATTACAATCACAAAATCCTATAAATTTGATCTATTTCAATAATTTGTATTGTCATATTGCCCATCCTCTGTATTTCTACTGTATCTGCCACTTAAGGCAGCCCTCATCATCTTTGGTATGGGTCACTGCAACTGCTTCTTCACAGAGGTTTCAGTGTTAAGCATTTCTTATTTTTAATTCAAATTTCATAAAGCTGCTATCATAATTTATCTAAAAAGTCAAGGCTGATCATATTACCTTTTTGCTTAAAAGCCTTTATTTCCTCTAACTCTAAGAAGCTCAGTACATAGAGACCTTATGATCTTGTCCTTGGCTTTTTTTCCAGCAGCATCTTCTCTCAGCTCCATCCTCCTGGGTCATTCACTAGAAATGGTTGTAATTTTCCATATGTGTCATGTGTTTTCTGATCTTCATACTATGCCCATGCTCTCCCCTCTGCTTGAAATATTTTCTCCAGCTCTATTTAGTTAATTTCTGCTCATATTTTCAAAAGTCAGTTGAAGCATCTTCCTCAGACAGCTTTCTCTGACAACCAGAGGATCTGATGCCTTCCCTCTGAGATTCCACAGCACCCCATGCTTTCCTCGGCCCTGAATTTATTATTGTGCCTAATGATTATGTGCAGACTTACCTTAGAAGCTCCTGAAGATCAAAGACATATTATTTTTTCATTCTCAACCTCCTTACCTCATAATTTTTATTACATAGAAAAATTTAATTAACCTCTGTGATTATTTAATTAATGTCAACCTCCCTACTAGAATCTAAGGGCTATCTACGATAGTAAGAATTATGTCTATTTTTGTACTATGCTCTGTCCCTAGTGCCTAATGCAATGTCTGGCATTGAACAGATGAAGGACATAATGAAAGCTTCACTTGAATGACAACTTTTTGCTAAGCAGAAAGGAACCCAGAAGCACAGGGCCTGGTCCTTGACCTGTGCAATTTAATGTCATAGATATAAAACTAGAGCAAATGGTTAAGCAGTAAATAATCACAAGCCTAGTGCTATGGTTCAGTTCACAGGCTCTTCATTGTAGGTGAGAGGGCAGGTGAATACAAAGCAAAGGTGTTACTTCTATGACATTAGAGAAGAGATGGTGAAGGAGCAGAGTCCTTGAATGACACTCATTAGCACATCCTGAACACTTAAGCCCAGCGGAGAATAAAAGCTTTTAAAGGTGAAGTGAAATAACATAGCCACTGTACTCTACAGCCTGTTATGTCAAGCAGAGGGGGATGAAACTACAATTTATCTTCTTTCCACTCTCTCCCCACACTCTCTGGTAGCCTGTGTAGACAAGAGAAGTAAGGTCTCCAAGACTAGCCCTAGATCACATGACATTCCAAAAGAGGTGTATTTGGGGTGGGCAAAAGTAGGTTTAGAGTTGTTCATATGAAAACAATATAAATAATGCAGCAATTAATAAATGAATAATAATAAAAGAATAAACTCCATGTTTCAAGTTTTATAAATGTAAACCTACTTTTGCTCACTCCTGTATTTAGTTTCCACACTTGTGTAGCATTTCAACAGGTTTTCTAGCTTCAGCATATTTCCCTGTATCTTTTATTTTTACATAGTTGATATGGTTTATAAGTCCCTGAAAAAAAACTTTCAAAAGGGCCAGAACCTAGTATGGAAGAACCATGGACATGGACAACAAGTGGGATTGGCTTTGGAGGGGAGTAAAAAGGGGATGGATGTAATACAACAACAATAAAATTAAATTAAAAAAAAAGATGATATTTTTCTTTAGCTTCTTTACCCAGACTTCTGTGGCATGGGGACTTGATGAGTCCAAAGTAACCACTTCAAGAACTGCAGTCCAGACAGAATGAGTTCATTGCCTAGGGTTACAAAGGTAGTAAGTAGCAGAGTTGTGATTCAGAGGATTTGAGGAGTAGAGATACTAAGTGGAAAATGCCAGGCACACAGTAGGCACTAGATACATCCTAACTTATTACCTTAATTAATCCTGCCTGGGGATAAAAGGTTGAACAATACTATCCTTTGCAGACCCCTTCCATGCTTTAAAATGTTATGTTTTCACAAAAAAATAAGGGTATTATAAGATCATGTTTCATCTCCCAGAGTAGAGCCTATTACAAAGTATGAGCCATCCTTGCGTTGGAATTCTTTTTCTAAATTTTAGTGAAGTATATTTACTACAACATAATGAGTCTGCATAATTTTAACTTTTCTTTATGATTTAATTAGCCTAAGTCTTTTCTATTCTTTGTTTGGACTTGTGCCCTCCCAATCTCTGCAGCTTTTTATTATGAACACTCAGTAATAGACAATACATATTCATATGGCTGCCAAGCCTGGACTCAGGATATTATAGCATATTTTCCTTTTTGTTAGCATCCTAAATAATAGATTACAAATTTTTAAATATTTTACTTAGGTGCTTGAATTCAATATGTCAGAGTGGAAATTGTGCAAAGCTGTAAAAATTCTCCTATCCCTCTCATTATACCTGACCATGATCATTAATGATTTTTTCCACTGGCATTTTAATTACTTTTTCCCTTCTCCTAAGTCTGGACACTCAGAATTTGCATTTATTCTACTCCTATGATTTAGTCCAAGGACTGACATATTATGGAACCTGGGCCAAGTCTAGCTTGCCATCTATTTTATTAAAAACAGCCTCTTTGAAACACAGGCACATCCATCATTTACATATTTCCTGTGACTGATTTTGTGCTGCACTGACAGAGTAGTGTGACAGAGGCCTTATGACTCTCAAAGCTAAATATATTTATTATCTGGATCTTTACAGAAAAAGTTTGTTGACCTTTAATTTAGTCCATAATACTTTTCATATCATTCCATACAATACAGTCTTGTGTGAAATTAGAGAAATAAACATTTCCCATCCTTACAATTAAGGAATATTTTTACCACTTCAAGTAATCACTTCTAAAAAGAATATAACATTCCACATTGACATTTTCCTGAAACTCAACTTTTCACAAATTTTCCTGATGGAACTGTCCAATATCTACCTGGAAAATCTTGCTGCTGGATATTTCTGCTGATTGGCTGTCTTGTATTACAACATCCCATTTATAAATTCATAAAGTTTTCTTTAAAAAAACTAAGCTTTCTTGACCTTCATTGAATTATTAAAAAACTGGACTTCACTACTACTCCATACTTCTCTGTTTCTGCTATTTTTACTTTACTTTGAAACATTGTACATATTTCAACAAAAAGATTCAGAAAGCAGTTGCAGATCAATTTAATGAGCCCATAAGGGAACATTTCAAATTTGGATTGCATTTGATATATACAGTACTGACTTTGAAAATAATTTTAAAATTTCTAGATTAATCAGAAGACTTAGAAAATGTAGAAAATTCTATAGAAATGAACAGTTATGAACATTTGACGTGTCATACCCATAATCAGTAAATTTACATTTTCTATTAACTCAGGTCTTACTGATACAAAGAGCTCTGATTAAGATCACTGGTAGAAGTAGGAGGGGACAAAATTGTGTAACTTTTGTGTATTATGTTGTTTCAGTTTGTAAAGTAACCCTAGAGAAACTAACAAGGGAAAGGCTAGGAGAACCAAGGTGTCAGAGTTTAGCCTTGATTAATGGGCTAAAGTAATTAAAGCTGTGACTTGACAGGCTTAAGCGACTTTTTGAATAAAGACTCCTTTCCTTTATCACCAAACCTTTGCCTCTGGAATTTTGCCTACAGGGTGGCAGTGGGCAGTGGGACCCTGATTTGCTGTTCAGTAACACTACCTTTGGCTTCAACTCTAGGAAAATGTTTTCTGTATACTGAGCCATACAAGGATATAAATCTATAATACATTCCCATTTAAAAAACAGCCATGGATAGGGGTTATATTTTGCTCAGTGTGGGTGTGTAATTCATAGTAATGTTACATATAAAGGAAAATACACCTTAAAGTTGTATATTCTAACTGAGATAATTACACCCATACTTATCTAAATTTTCTTCTGCTTTAAATTGATAGGTTAGCCTATCTAGTTACATGGAAATTCACAATTCCTTAAAAATAAATGTTTTAAATCACCAGATAGAGTTTTTTATTTATTTTTTGTGTGGTCAACACAAAAATCAATAGTCACTCTGAATAGCTATCTTTCATTTTTTACCTCTACTTGGGTGGTAAGGAAGGATGAAGTGTAGTAGAATGTTTCTAACTTTAAAATACATTTCAAGTTTGATGTAGGCATATACAGCTGAACTGCTTTAGGTATTAATACATTTCCTCTTCAAGAAGCATACTTCCTGTTGCTACAAAACAACAGTCTGGTCTGCTCTTTGGCATGTCTACCATGTTACTTTTTAGAATAGGAAGCTTGTCTATCTAGAACTTAAAGGCATTGATAGCTATTGATTTCTTCTTGTACCATTTGGATCCTGAAAGCATTAAAAGTTTAAATCTAGTAACTTGAAAGTTATAACCTTCTTATTTTATTTTCAAGCCATCTGTTTTGTATGAAGTAAAGATATATGTTGATTTTGTTTTACTATCCAGTCAGCATCCCAACACTATTGTTTAAAAACTAAGGCGCATATTTGCTGCTTTTTGGTGATCCATTCTTAATTATAAGTTGAACATTTTTATTATTTTTATTTATGAATATTTATTTATTTATTTATTTATTATATCCAAGACATAATAGGTATGCGTAGCATATACATATATAGTTTGAAAATAATCTGAATACATGGACATTTCTATACCCATTATTCAGCTTAAGAAATAGAGCATTGGCATCACATTTGAAAATCTTATATGTCCCTTCTAAATTGCATGCTCTTCATTCAGTCCAGAAGTAACTACTGTCCTGAGTTTGTATTAAGCATCCCCTTGCTAACTTTATGGTCTGAGCATGTATGTATTACTTACTTCAAAAAAATAAAAATAAAAATAGGATATATACAGATTGGCTTTACTGATTTTTATTTTCTTAAATAAAATAGAATTGTATACCATCCTCCATATCTTACTTTTTCACTAAATATTAAAGATCCTTATTGATGTATATAGCTGTTTTCACTGCTGTATAATATTTCAGTGCATAAATAAGCTACATACTTATCTATTTTAGGGTGGTTATATTTTACTTAATAATTTTATTGTCTTTCATTCACATGTGAATTAAGCTCCAGAAAGAATGTATTTTGTTTTTCACTATTGTATCAAGAAAAAAGAATCCACTATTGAAATTCAATGAATATTAAATATCAAATACAAGTAAAATTCTTCTTTATATAAACTTAACTGTGCACAAGACACAAAAAGGTATTTCTCAGATTTCAATAATGATTTTTATAGTGTTCAACATCATGAGCCATAAAATTGCAAATTAAAACCCCCAAGACACCTTTCCAAACCAAAAAAGAATGATTAGTCAACAAAAATGACAACAAAAAGGATTAGTCAAAATGTGATGCAAAGCAAACTAACACAGTACTGCTGGAAATTTGAACTATAACAGCATTGGAAAATACTTTGGCATTATCTGGTAAAAGAGGAGATAAACATACGTTATAACTGTACAATTCCACTTCTAGGTATTTGCTCTAGATAAACACTAGCACCAGGTAACAAGTATAAGAAATTGTTTTTAATATAAAAGCAAACAAAACTATGATGGAAACAACACAGATTGCATTCATTTACTTATTAATTACGTATTGCGTGTGTGCTAGGTACTTGAAATGTATTGTTATTATATTCTTGCAACAATCCTATGAGGTAGATACATTAAATACTCACTTTAAAGGTGGTGAAAATGAGGCACAGAGAAGTTTAAGTAAAATACTCATAATGTTAGTCTAGGAAGTCTAGCTCCAAAGTCCCAATTATAAAAGATAACTTCTTGAGAGTAACAATTCACAACAGTTTGTGAGAGAATTTTAAAGATAGACAAGGTGGCCTTAACTCTAATGATGTCCAAGCACTGGGTGACCACATCCAGTACATTTCTCAACCATCTCACTGACATATTCTGATTTATCACATAATTATATGAGACATGCTTTTTTTCAATTGTCCATATCATCCAATTGTTCTTTGTTTAGGCACAACCCGAAGTGAAATTCTCCTGCTGAGTAGGGTAATGGGCTGAATTGTCTCTAGAGGGCTATTCCAGCCTGAAGGTTTTGTGATTGAAGTTTTATATCAAGCAGATTTTTTATTCCATCAAAAATGAAGAAAGTGTATCTATTAACATGCTGTAGTATCCCTCAGGCTATCTCAGTTTAAAAATATCATAAAATAAACTGCGGCTTCTAGCAGAGTCATCAGTTTAGGTTTAGCAGCTAAAACAGATGTGTCTCAGGACACATGAAAAGAACAATATCCCTAAAAAGGAAACAACATTTTTAAAATTTTTTGATAGTCACTCATAATTTCCTGGTTAGACATATATATGTAAAGAATATACACATATTTAACTTTTATTATTATTCATATTAATTGTCTATTTACATTTACATAGCTTATGAATGTTTCAAAATAATTTTATCTGCATTAGCTCCTTGAACCTCACACAAACCCTACTAGATTTTTAAGTTGGGGGTTATGTAGTAGACAGTTAAACAGGTATAAGCAGAATAGGAAAGATAGTCCAGGTACAGAAGGTCACCAGAGCCCTGGCTGGTGGCATAGCAGATAAGGCACCAACCTGCAAACCCAAAGGTCACTGGTTCTGTTATGTGCCCAGCTAGGGCACATAACCAGGTTGTAAGCCAGGTCTCCAGCAAGTTATGTAGCTGGAGGCAGGTGAAAGGCAACCATACACTGATGTCTTTCTCCCTCTCTGCCTCTCTCTAAAAATAATAAATAAAATCTTAAGGAAAAGAAGAAGAAGAAGAAGAAGAAGGTCACCAGGATGGAATCCTTGGGCACCTAGCAATGGACAATCAGAGTGGGACCTCACCCCTTGGGTGACCTTTCCTCCCCTGGCATATTGCTGATCATATAGTTTAGACTCCCTGGCATTTCCTGTCATTGGTCATGCAATTCAGACCCTCCCTGACCCTTTTTCCCTTTAGCATGTTGCTAGTCAGGTGGTAGACTTCCTTAGAAAAGGAACAAGGGGGCCAGACTATAGCCTCACAAGACTCATATAAGCCCTTGCAAGACCACTCCCTTAAGCATTCAGCCCTAAAGACAATGAGGTTCTGATGGCATGAAACAGTCTTAGGAACAAAGTTACATGTCTGTTAACCACAGAGATTAAAGTTTTGGTCAAACTAGACATAACATCCAGGCCTCAGTTGTGTTTCAACTCCAGATCAGAAAAGCAGCAAAACCAGACAAGCAATATCATGACTGACATCAGGACCAGCTTCGGTGACTCATGACCCCCTGCTCTAGCTCTAATCAATCAGTGGAGAACACCACCCTGAGGAAACACACCTGGAAAAGTGATGAATATTCTTTTGAAACCCTTTCCTGAGACCTTCAGATAAAAGCCCTTAAGAAGGACTCAGCTCAAGCTCTTCTTTCTCTTGAGCATGCCCCAGCATTTAACCATTCTCTTCTTTCCCCAGGGCTGGCTCTCTCCTCTCTCTCTCCCCCTTCCCAAGCACTTCTGCACCTTTCCCTGTCTCCTTCCCCCAGGTGCATTCTAGTAACTTGTTTCCTGAGGCCATGCAGCTCAGTTGGCTCACTATTTTTTTAACCTCTGTGAGTTTTTAAATAAAATTTCTCTTATAATTTGAGTTCCTTGGCACTGAAACTTTCTTTGCCAAACTCAAATACTAAGATTGCTGAACCAAGGTCTGGTCTAAGTCCACAAATAACACCTGGTGCTGTTTTGTTGTTAACAGTTATATATATTTTTTCTGTGTTTTTCAAGTAAGTATATTGTTTCTGTACCTAATGCTATTTACTCAGAAAGAGTCTTATTGTGATTTAATTTTTACTCAATTGCAAAAAGAGTCTAGGACCTTTTTTGGAACAAGGAGTTGAAAAAATATCTCACCATTGGGCTGACAATCTAAGATTAGGTAATTAAATTATAAATCATCAAGTGATGATAGGTAACTGCCACTGGGGAGATATATTTGGCAACCAGTGTTATTGTAATTACCCATGTCCTGCAAAGCACAGACCTTCATTCAGAGGGCAGAGAAATTGATAGTCAGGGAGGACTCCATTAAAAATTGTTCTTGAAGGAGGGATTTGCACTTTGGTAATAAGAAAACAAGTAGGCAGTGACACATAGTGAACAGTATGTAGAAGCAGCCTGGAAGAGAGAAAGGAAAAAAAGGAGGAGGTGCACAAATGGCAGAGAAATGGTTCATTTGTATGAAGATACTATTTTGTTAAGTTTTGAGAATAATAATGGATAAATGCATATACATTCTGTTATTCAAATTGGCAAAATCTTATAACATCTGTTATTTAATTTGCTCCTTCCCTGTATGTAGACAGAAAAGGTTTTATTTATGGTCAGACCAGTGGGGTTACAGATTCTAAAGGTTAATTTCACTTGGCAAGCATCACATAGGTGGTGATTAATGGAGCCAAAGACTAGTACTCATGCCATCTGGATGATTTTTCTAAGAACTATTCACTCTACTACTTTTTTCACTGTTCATTTTTCCCTGGAATTTTTACTTCTGTAAATATCACTACATCATCTACCTCATAATGTTATTATGACTAAATATTTTCAAATACTTTTCACATGCATAGTGCATCTATCTTTTTATTCACCTAACAAATATTTGTTAAATACCTACAAACAGGGTAGGCACTATCTAAAACTCTGGAGCTTTAGTAGCAAAACACAAAGTTATTCTTATATAGAGTTATATTCTAGTGAGGAAGAAGAAGAACAGATGATATGTTCATTTCAAGTGCTCAAAAAAAAAAAAAAAAAAAAAAAAACCTAAAGCAAAGTAAAGTGAATCTAGAGAGTACTGGAGTGGGGATAGGAAATTGTTATTTTATATGGTTGCCATTGTTATAATGATGAATGAGCAGAGACTTTAAGTAAATAGTTTTCCAGACAGAGAAAAGATTATATACAAATGCTCGGAAGAGGGAGCATTCCTACAGTGTTCAAAGACCATCAAACAGGTCTATATGGTGAGACAGAGTGACCAAGGTGAAGCACAGTAGAAAACAAGATCAGAAAAGTGTATGAGAGAAGGGATTGTAGATCATGCAGGACCTTGCTCATTACAGGAAGGACTGGGGTTGTTCCTGTCAGTGAGGTGTGGAGTCACTGCAGAGTTTTAAATAAACGGTGACAAGATCTGACTTAACTTTCTAAATGATTATTCTGCTGTATTGGGAAGAGAGCATAGAGGGACAAAGTAAAAGCTGTGGCAAACCTGAAACAAGATGAAAGATAATAATTTGGACAATTTGGTATTGGTAGAGGTAATGAGAAGAGAATGAATATTGGCTTTATTAACAATGTAATGCTTAAAGATTTTGCTTACAGTTTGGATGAGAAAGAAAGAGCCAAGAGTGGCCCCATTAATTTTGGTCTAAGCAGCTGGAGGGATGGAGGTACCTATGAAGTGGGGAACATGGTGGAAAGCCAGGTATGGGTGATCAAGGCAGAATAGATGTTCACTTTCAACAAATTAAGTTTGACATGAGTAAGATTGTTTGATCCAATTATCTACTTTGGGGCAACAAATGACTCTATCACTTAGTGGCTTAGAATAACAGCCATGTTTTTTTTTGTTGTTGTTCAAAAGTCTTCTGTTTCTTATGGCTTGATAAAGACAGCTCAGCTCTGCTTCACTGTTAACTGGGATGACTCAAAATTAAGTTAATTAGAATGATCTAAAACTTCACTTTCTCACATGTCTGATACTTTACACTAGCTGTCATAATTTGTCTTTTATGACCTAGCCTTGGAAGTCACACAATGTTAATTAGGCTACATTCTATTGTGGAGGCAAATCACAAAGGCCTATGCAGACTCAAGCAGAAAAGAAATAGACAGTACCCCTGGATGAAAGGGTGACATGGTCCTAGAAGGCTGTGTGACTTAGTAAATATTCCTTGTTACATTTTTTGTAAAATATAATCTGTCACTACATTCATGTGAAGATTTTGAATAGGCAGATCAACAGGGCATTCCTGGGCTTGTGGCTACATCACTCTAATATCTATCTGCTCCCCTCACTGCATTTCCTTCTGCCTAACCTTCCTGGGGTCCTCTTATATGGAGACTTGTGATTAAATCTGAACCTAGATAATCTCCATATCCTAAGATTCTTAACTAATCACATTTATAAAGAGCCTTTTGCCATGTAAGGGGACATTCACAGGGCCCAGAATTAGAGTTCTCTTTGGGAGAACATTATTCAGGCAAACATATCTAGCAACTTTGAGTTAGACATCTAAATTCAGAATAAAAATTGCTTTTTTTGGAAATTGTTTTTCTTTGTAATGTTTTCAAATATCTACCCTTTTCCCAAGTTACTTTCCTCATGCTAGGAATATGTTACTTCTACTGTCCTCAATTTTTTCCCATAATATTAGAACAGAAAAAGGCCATAAGAGCATGTAATGACATGTGTGTATTTATGACATCTTTGCCTCCACGAAATCTTATATATCTGAATGTACATGTCAGAAAAAAAGGAGGAGGGAGTTCAGTGTGTGCCAGGTGCAGAGGCAGCAGCAACACATGTTTTGTTTGACTCAAACATGAACGCTCTGCAGGTAACAGCAGGTGTTGACACTGGGAAAGCAATGCTTTCCGGAGATGTGCTTCAGGTCGGTGTTAATAACTGCAATATTACAGAGATCCATAGCCACCCTTCAGAATCCTGCTGCAATGTGAAGGCATTCCAATTTATTAGAGTACAATTTAGAGGTCAATGAAAATTATAGCATGATTCGAAGGGCTTTATTGAATTGTGCCTCCTCCTATAAAGTTACTAAATATTAAATAGTGAGGTAAAGAGGAGCTCCTCAAATTATGATAAGTACAGCATGCTTTGTACCTAGAAATATGGTAGACATCACTTTTTGGTCCAGAATTTGGAGAATGTATCGAGAATAGTAATCCCTACCCAAATATAATCTATGGTATGCAGTGCTATGCTGTTACACATGTATAATGCATCATAGACAACATTCTAAGTAGTTGACATATTTCAACAAATTTGATGCCCACAATAACCTTTTAAGATGGATTATTATATGTGCTTTGCTGCATATGCAGAAACTGTGGCACAGATGAAATAACTAGTCTAAGGTCACACAGCAAGTGATGCTAGAGAGTTACCCAAAGCATTTTGAATCCAGAATCTGTGTTTGTATTCACTGTACTATACAGTTTTCTTTGTTTTGCTTTTTCACATTTTATTCTGTATTAATTTGTGCTAATTCCAATGAACAAAATGGGGTGATTTATCATATAATTAGTATTTACAACAAATACAGAATTAAAACAAATCTTGCCCATGAATTTAAATAAACAAATTTATATTATAGCACATAGGACAACTATTGGTTATTATTAAAATAATTTGCATTTATAATGTAAATATATAATTTTTATCCCATGTATGTCATCTCAGCATGACCTCAATACCACATGTGAATGGAATAGTACATTTATTTTAAAAATAAGTAACTGAGTCCCAGAAAATCTAAGAGATTTTTTTTTGAGGTCATACAATAGATAGAATTGACCTCTGAAAATTTAGTAAACATTGATTAATAATCTTAGTTTCTAAATGGAAGTTTTATTGTACCATTTTTTAAGCAACCTTATTCTTCTCCTTTGCCTTTAGTGGCAGCTACAGACCCAATTGGTGTGTGTTTTGATGGGGGATAAAATATTAGATTACTATAATGTCCATGCCCATAGTTCTATGATTTTCTGCACTTTGAAACTGTGGCCTTATTGAACATATTAATAGATAATATAAGCTATATTTCTCAGAAGTTCAATTAACCTTGGGGATTATTTTAGAGAAAATATTATTAACAATGTATCAGTCTGAATTGTCAGAGATAGGGCAACAAACATTTAGCACAGACTATGAAGTTTGAGGATTTATATTAATCAGAGTAATAAAAACTAACTGGTTTAATGAATATAAAAACCTAAGTGTCTTAAAATAAGTATTTATCTTTACCTCAGTACAAGTCCAAGGCTGTTCATAATGGGCAATTTCTTCTCCACATAATAACTCATAGCTCTGCCATGTCCAAGCCCTCCAATTGTAGTCACAAGGAGAAAGAGGAGGTAGTGAGCAAAAGAGTGGAAGATTGCACAGAGAATTTTATAACCAGAAATGGAAGTGTGACATCATTGATACACATATTTCATTACCCAGAGCTCAGTCACATGGTCCCTTTTAGAGCAAGGGAGGAAGGGAGGGCATTCTGGATAGCATTGTCTTTCTATGTTGTAAGGAAGAAAATAAGTATTTGGTGAAGCACATAGCATTCTCTCTGCCACAGGAGAGGCACATCAAGGGTTCTACAGGCTCTAAATTTATCCTGTTCCCAAATGATGGCAAATTCCTGTTTTTAGAGGCAAGCATGTTTGAACAAAGTATGTGCTTATGTGTAATGTTCATGGTTGAAATTATCTTGGCTACCTCCATCACCATTTTGACTTGGTAGAGAAAAATCATCTGCAGGGCATTTATACCATCTATTGAAAGCTCCTTAAAATCATGATTGCAGGTCCTGGCTGGTGGCTCAGTGGATAGGCGCCAGTCTGTAAGCCCAAAAATTGCTAGTTCGATTCCCAGTCAGGGCACATAACCAGGTTGCAAGCCAGGTCTCCAGCTAGGTCTGTAGCTGGAGGCAGGTGAAAGGCATCCATATATTGATGTTTCTCTCCCTTTCTTCCTCCCTCCCTGCCCTTCTCTCTAAAAATAATAAACAAGGCCCCAGCTGATGGCGTAATGGATAAGGTGCTGGCCTGCGTGCGAACCCAAAGGTCACTGGTTCAATTCCCCAGCCAGGGTACATAACCAGGTTGCAAGCCAGGTCTCCAGCCAGGTCTGTAGCTGGAGGCAGGTGAAAGACAACCATACATTGATGTTTCTCTCCCTCTCTGCCTCTCTCCCTTCTCCTCTCTGTAAAAATAGTAAAATATATTTAAATAAAAATAATAAAATCTTTTTTAAATCATGGTTGCTGTGGTTCTCTTTCATTATTTTCACCAGTAGCAGCTTAGTGCATCCACTAAGATGAATTAACTTATAATCCACAAAGAACTTCACAGACTTGATATTATTTAAGTTTCACAATACTCTTCTGAAATCGAAGCAGGAAGCATCGCTCTCCTTTTATAGAACAAAAACTGAAGTTCTGAGAGGTTAAGAAATCTTCCTTAATTTGACCTACCTAAGAGGGAGCCAAGCTGAAACTAAAACTAGGTCTCAGATACCAGGTATTAACTATGGTACCATTCCCATCATGCTGATTTACCTCTCACACTTAACAGCATCTCTAGAGAGAGTCTTATCTAAAGTCTAGCCAAGAAGGAACTCTAAGGTATAGGTATTGAAATAGATTTATTTTTTCAGTATGTTTCATCAAACAGTCAAAAAATGTCTGTCAATAAGTATTTATTGAGTACCCACCTGAGGGAATAACACTATTACGCAATGCCTTTGAAAGGAATTTATAATTTGTTAAATGTTTGAAAATTGACTTTCACAGGGTGAAAAACTTCTGCCATACATTTGAGCAGAATATTGATCTCAGTGCAACAGCTTTTTGAATTATTTCAATTCAGGAAGATTTTGTTGTTGATAAGTCAGGCCAGTTTTTCATCTGGCCTGACCTGGAGACAGTGACAACAGAAAAAAAATCAATTAGTATTTTGTGGAAAAATTTATTCCACTTTTTGCACAAATAATCAGTACAGTTATTCTAGCTTAAAATAAAAACACTGAGTCATGTTTACCACTAGGTGAAAACAGCTAGAAGCTGTCAACCTTTCCTGATTACAATGCTTTGGGCCTGCCAGGTGTTGGCAATACCATTAGAATGGTAGATCTCTTTGTGCATGTGTCTTGAAGGCAAAAAGAAATTGCCTACTTTCCTCCTTTATATTCAGAACTTGGATATAAGATTACCTTCTCTGAGGTGAACTATATAACTAAAATAACATGTGATAGGATAGATCATCAGTCTACAGAGATATCCAGAAAAAAATAGAAAAGGTAACTAATATAATGCTTGCAAGCTTTCACTATCAGAAGGAAGGTGTGTCAGCCATAGAATCATATAATAAGAGCCATACATTAATTGAACTGCAATGTGCTACGCATATGTTAATCATCTTACATGAATAGGTTTAAAGAATCTTCATATGACAACTAGTGATTAAAGTAACCATTTTATCACCTCCATTTTACATATAAGGCAACCAAAGTTTAGAATGATCACAATGATAGTAAATTATGGAGTCAAAATTAGGATTCAGATGCATGTGAATTAGACTGCAGAACCTGAACAAGAACTCAAGTGGTTTGCCACCTGCCAACTCTTCAGAATCACCTATGGAGCTTGAAAATGCAAATGCCTCTGTTTTGTCTCATATGTGAATATACTAGATCTGAATTCTAAGAATCAAGTCTGAGCATCTACACTTGGAAACATCTTCAAGGAGAGCCTACTCTGCAGTCAAAAGAAAGAACCACAGTTCTAGGCTATATAGCATAGAGAAAGGAGAGTAATTGTGGTTGGTAGACTACTAAGCTGGTCCTCCAGATTCTAGTCTCTTGGTGTACACACACTGTATTGTCTCCTCTTTTTTTTGGGTGCAGGGGCTTTGAGTATGATAGGATGGTGCATAACTTGATTAATTTACATGTCAAAGGTGATGGGATAATCATTCATTTGTTACTTTATATAAGACTCTGTTTTAGCAGACTGGAGGAGATTCTTCTGTTGACCATGACATAACAGAAACATTGTGTTAGGGACATGTGGTAAGGAATGTGCAAGGTTTTTAGGAGCTGAGCACAGTCCTCTATTCACAACTACTAAGAAAAGGGACACTCGCTCTTATAATTTCAAAAAATCAATTCACCACAACCATGGGAATTTTGAAGAGGACCCTAAGTTCCTGAAACAAACCCAGCCCAGCCAACACATGGTTTGTAGTGATGGGAGGACCTAGTTAAGCTATTCTTAGACTCCTGACTCCTGGAAACTGTGAAATAATAATTGTATGTTCCTTTAAAACCACTAAGTTGTATAGTTTTTTATGCAGTAATAGGTAGCCAATAAAGTTATTAAGAAAATATGATGTGTACTCATTCAGGCATTGTCCAAGAAGGCTACCAGTGATAGTGGTTTTTCTATTTCAGTGATAAGCTCATACCCAATGTAGCTATTTAGCTGCACTCCTTCTTCTGATTCCAGGGTAAGCATGCACACTTCTGAATTAGATTTGTATTAATCTAATTCATAGATTAGATTATAGGTATATCTATAGGTATATCTAAAATATTTTAACTAAAGGACAGGCGAGCTTTGGTCCCTTGATAATGCCATAAAGTGTGAAAATGGAATTAATTAGTATTCTGGTTTAGATCTCACTGTTGTGATCTTGGTTAGTGAGGACATACCAGCTAGAAAGCTACTATTTCGGGTACTAACAAGGCAAGCTTCTGAAGCTGCTTCTCCTGGTACGAATACTGTGCATCATTGCTTGTCTATTGGCTAAAAATATATCAAGTGCCTATACCTACTACACACTAGCTCTTTTAGTTCTTTCATTAAAATTTTTCATCAACACACTAATCATTTGATAAAAATCAGTCTAACATCTAAATTTAAGGAAATACCAAGTAGAGTGATATGTGAAGGCAGACAGATGAACACACACAAAAAAATAACACAAATAAATCAGTAGAGTATGTTGTCCAAAATCTAAAGCATTTCTTTTTCTTTTAATTTTTATGATAGAGATCTTTGCCGCATCACACTCAGAAGTTTGACATTCACTATGTTTTAACTGAAATTTTCTTGGTGGTAAAATTATCTCAGTGAGCATTGTGCACTGGAATTCTCTATTTGTTTTAATAGCCAGTTTAACAGAGAACTTCTGGTGCCAATGTCCTCCATTTGTCCTTTACTGCAATTGTACCTGGCATGCTGTAGGAAGTAGTACAAAAGCTAATTTCTAGATAAGTATATCTTAGGACACCACACAAAAATCATCTGCAGGTTTGGACTGCCAGATTGAATTTTCTAAACATAATAGCTTAGTTGTAGCAGCAACAGAGTAGATATGTATTCCCTGATGCATTTCTATCCACTGATACTAGAGATGAGCAGTTACAGGAATGGAGACTATTATTACCATCCTTCTGCAAGCAGATTTATCATGGATTTACACCTTTTCCTGCCTAGCTCAGGCTCAGTTACCAGGATATTTACAAAATGTCACTAAAAGGAAATGGAAGTGGATTGAGTAAGGATGAACAAGTGCTTTCTCAAGTACTAGTTAATGCCAATTTCTACAAATATTAAATAAAAGGTTGTACTGTTTGCCATGAAAATACAGTTGCTGCCCTGGTATTATGGTATAATTCAAATATTTAGGGAGCATATGATTTGGTTCAGCTCCATGTTAGATGATGAGTAGACAGTTGTGAAGTACTGTAAAGTTAACACAGCTTTCATCCTCATGTCATTAGAGTCTAGTTGAATAGACAGAAATAACAAGCCAATTACACAAAAAAGGGATCAATTCTTGGGCAGGATGAGTAGCAGTGAGAGTAGAAAACAGTAACTACTTATATGTTTCTTTCCAGATTTATCTTAATAATTCTTAAGACAAGTGTTATTAATCTCCATATTACCTATGAGGAAACTGAGATAAGGTGCAGAGATTCACTGACATGCAGCAGACCAATTACAAAGCACTAAAACCAGGCCTACTCAACTTGAAATCCAAGGCAGCTTCATCAATTCTCAAAGCAGGGGTTTTCTATAGAGATCATAAATTATCAGATGGATGAGGTCTCATATGAATGAATATGAAGAGGGGAAATTAATGATTTTAAAAGGGGGGACAATGTGAAAATATCATAATTAGAGGTATCTTACAGTTAAAATGAAAATTGATGAATGGGATAACAGGGAAGGCAGCAGGATGTGGAACTTAGCCAGCCGCAGAGCTAGTAACAAAGTAGCCCTATGAAAGTCTAACATACCCTCACATATCCTCTTGCTTTCATTGCACATCCCTGTGTACAACTAACTTGTGGTCTATTAAAGAAAGACCTTCTTTCTTTAGTCATTTGAAATGACCAAGAAATATATGTGACTAAGTACAGATAAGGTTTGTAGAGTTTGGAGAATGAGAAGTTTCTCATTCTGGATGGTCCTTTTGGCAAAAAGATGGAGGTTGCAAAAAAAAAAAAAAAAAAGATAGAAGATGTGTGTCTCTTTCAACCAGTACTATTATCTCTTTACCATGAGTTATACCATTTGCTTTTCACAGATGTCCAAAGGAGCAGAGAAATCAAGTTTGCACCTTGTCTGCTAACCTACTTAGTGACCCCACTGTCAGAAAGTATCAAGGGTCAAGAAGAAGGGGGAAAAGCATCTATGTTTCTGTATCACATCTCCCTCCTTGCTATGCCTCCATCTAATGAGAGTAGGAAGTAGAAAACATCATAGGAGTTGCTATTCACATGGGGCTTGGAGGTGATGTCAATTTCCTGTTTGTCCCTGATGAAGAACAAGCAAACACTACTCATAGGCTCCCATAAAACTCATCTTAAGATCAAGACTAGCACAACAGTTAACTTTTTTCTTTTTCTTTTTTGTACTACCCTCCTATGAAAAGGGATGCAAAATCTGCAAACCATCCATGGGCATTTGTAAAATTAGCAGTGTTATTAAGAAATAGTCAATCATTATTTTATTATATCCTTGTGGTTCATTAAGTCTATGAAATGCATTGGCTACATTGATTTAATATCTACCTTGAAAATAATATCAAAATAGTACAGAAAAAGAAAATATAAAAATAAAGGTACTTTTTATATTTAAAGATACTCTTTATAAATGTCTTGTTTCCATAATAGCAAGGGTACAGCCTATGTGGCAGAGGAAAAAAGACGTAGAAAGGTGTATTAAATGGGGTCTTAAGAGGGAAGAGATAGTATACTCAAATTAGGATACTTTGCTGATTTGGGGGTACAGGAGGACCTTGGGAAAAGGTGCAGTATTAGGAAAGAAAGCAGTTACCAAAACTGAAAAACAGAAAATCTTTTATAGTTGCCTTAGGAGGCATAATGACCTCTAGTTTCAATTATAGCTAATGTGAGGTAACACCCTGTAAAGAGGTGGGTGCTTGAGAGTATTAATACCTCTAGTATTGAATCAGATCTCCTGTTGGGGTTCTCCAATGGCCTAATCCAACAGAAATTCAAAAGATATAGAACTCTATTGATGTTGTTAATACAGGTCAGACTTTTGAGATTAGAGAGACTGGTTCAGAAGGGCTAATGCTGGATCTGGAGAAAGAAAAGGTAAGTATTTAAATAAGAAACCAAGGAATTCTATACACCAAAATGTCTTTATTTTGGCTCACCAGTGGGTATCTAACTTGTCTCATGTCCTTTAGATCTCTCTGGCGCAAGTCAGAATTAGACCAGACTATATAAGGTTACACAAATTACCATATCCAAGTTATTCTCTCTTTTTTAAGATTTTATTTATTTATTTTTAGAGAGAGGGGAAGAAAGGGAGAAAAAGAGGGAGAGAAACATCAATGTATGGTTGCCTCTCATGGGCCCCGACCCTGGGGGCCTGGCCAGCAACCCAAGCATGTGACCTAACTGGGAATTGAACCAGCAACCATCTGGTTTTCAGGATGGCACTCAATCCACTGAGCTACACCAGCCTGGGCTACTGAGTTGTTCTCTTGAAACTCCTTTCCACAGACTTGAAGTGAGGGGCAAGCACTCCTCACCAAGCAGAACTTTGAATGTCAAAAAGGCTGTGACTTACTTCATATCCATTCTTCCAAAGCTCAGTGTTCTCAGCTGAAAGATACTATATACTTAGCTTTCTCTAGAAGAAAGGTGCTGGTATAGGCTCTAATTGTCCAAGTTTAGAATACATACTTGTTACTGAACAGCAGCCAGAGGTACTGTTCTATCATTGTTCCAATCTGGGTGGTGACCATCTCTGCGGCTGGAGTTGAGGATACATATGATTAAAAGCCCTATAAGTATCAGATAGATGCAGAGAGCAGATTCCTAAAACATCCAGACATAGATTGATGGTAAAAACCTGCTTATTAGACAAACAGTAGCTGTAAGATCTACTATAGTATGAACCAAGAATCCTAGAAATGAACGTTAGAAAATTCTGAGAACAATAAAAATTTTCAGCAAAATTCTGAACAGATAGCATCTAATATGTAATGCTACTTGATGTGGGAGGATTCAAGGGTATATAGAATTGAAATGCATGGTCAAGGACAAGTTTAGTGCAGAACACAAACTACAGCAGATGATTTACTGGAGGTCTTGGAAAAAGGCACTGCTTTAACACCTTTAGCACAAAACCCCTGTGGTTCCCACAATTGCACTTTACAATAGACTTTGACACTTGCAAAATTGACTCACAATGGAAATACCCTGTTCACTTTCTTATAAAGCAGTGTTTTTCAAATTTTAGTCTTTATAATCATCATCTGAGAAATAGGTTACAAAAATTCAAAATCTTTGTACTTCCTTCTAGAAATTCTGATACATTAAATATAGGATGAAGCCCAGGCATCAGCATGTTAAATAAGCACATGGTGATTTTTAAGAGAGAACCTATAAACTGAAAAATATATTTAAAAAAATTATTTGCTTCTGGGCCCTTTGTATATCTTCCTCAGTGAGTTGTCTGTTCAGGTCCTTTGCCCATTTTTTAATTGGGCTGTCTGTTTCCCTGGTGTTGAGTCTCATTAGTTCTTTATATGTTTTGGAGATCAGACCCTTGTCTGAGGTATCATTGGCAATTAGGTTTTCCCTTTGAATTTGAACAGTTGGTTCCCTTTGAATTTTACTGATATTTTCTTTAGCTGAACAGAAACTTTTCAATTCGATATAGTCCCATTTGTTGATTTGTTCTTTTATTTCCTTTGCCCTTGGTGAAGTATCAGTAAACTGGTCAGGGGAAAAGGGGTTGGGGGGAGGGGGGAGGCAGAGGCAAGAAAGGGGAACAGCTTAGACAAGAATCTAGTATAAAGGAACCATGGACATGGACAACAGGTGGGATTGACTTTGGGGGGAATGGGTGGGTGGGGAGGGGGACAGAGGGGAGCAAAAAGGGGATGGATTTAATACAACAACAATAAAATTTTAAATATATATATTTGCTGTTAGATAAAAAGATACATTTCTAGCTTTGAATCTTATTTCTACTGCTCTCTTATTTCTTATTTCTATGACTTTTTTCTGTGCATAACTTAGTGAAAGGATCCCTTTAACTTCAATTTTTGCCAAAAACCACCCAGCATCTTCTTAAACATCAGTTATGGAAAATTTACTACTTTTAAAAGCAGTTTATTGGAGAGCTCATATTCATTAATTCAATCTGACTATATTGTGCTGTTAGCATTTTTTTTTCTAGTGTCTTTTCTAGTTTCCACATAAGATATAGGACTTTGTGAGTAGATGCACATGTGGTCAAGATTATTCTGTTCTAGGTAAGATAGACACTGTTTGCTTGTGGATATTCAGTTGTCAATCTGTCTCATTATTTCAACCATTTGTTGAAAACATAATTTTCCCCCCAGTCTTGGCATTACTACCTAAATCCAAATGACTACAGATGTATCAGTTTATTTATGGACTCTAAAGTCAATTCCATTAATTGATATGTTTAATCTTATGCCAGTACCATACTGTCTTGAAAACAGCAGTAGCTCTGTAGTAAGTTTTGAAAGAGGGAATAGTGAGTAATCCAAATTTGTGCTTCTTTTGAGGGATTTTAGCTATTCTGGATCCCATGAATTTGCATAGGAGTTTTAAGATAAGCTTGTCAATATCTACGGGGTGGGGTGGGGATGGAGGTAGGAATGGCAGCTGAAATGTTGATTAGGATTGTATTGAATATATAGATAAATTTAGGGGGTATTTTTGTATTAACAACATGCCCTTCTGATTCATGAACATGGGATGACTTTTCATCTATTTAGGTATTCTTTCATTTTTCAAGAATATTTTGTGATTTTTTTTAGAGTATAAGCTTTGAAATATAAAAAATTATTACTAAGTATTTTATTCTTTTGAGCACTTTTGTAAATTGGGCTAACATTAATTTTGTTTTTTAGATTGTATTTCTAGTTATAGAAATCCTATTATTTTTTATAAATTCATTTATATCTCATAACTTTGGTAGACAGGTTCACTAGTTCTAGAGACTTTCTGTGCATTCCAAATATTTTATACATGTCATACCATGTCATACTCAAATAGAAATGGTTTTACTTTATCTGTTCTGTAACATAATTAAAGCAAATACTTGACCTTTGTCTCCAGTTTCTGACACCTTTAGATAGCTTCAGGATGAGGATTGGTTATCAGAAAGATAAGGCATGATAAAAGGATTGAAATTTTCAGCCTCACTCCTTGATCTTCAAGAAGAGAGGGACTAGAGATTGAATCCAGCACCAATGGCCAATGATTTAACCAATTATATCTATATAATAAAACCTCTAATAACCCCCAAATGATCAGGTTTGGGAGTTTCTGAGATGGTGAACATATCAAGGTGCTGATAAGGCAACACACCGAAAGACAGAATGGAAGTGCTGAGCCCCTTTCTCCATAATGTGGCTGTTTGAGTTGTATTCATATAACAGACCACTAATAGTAAGTAGAGCACTTTCCTGAGACTGAAGGGTGGCTGGTTGGGGACAGTCTTGTGGTCTGGTGGAACTGATCCCTTAACCTGTGGAGTCTCAAAAGTTGGAGAACTGATTGGTGTAAGAAAAACATACCACATATTTGGTATAAAAGTGTTGTGGGTAAAAATAGCTCAGACTTTCCTATCTGGAAACCTTTTATTACTGTTTCTTGCCTGAATGCCCTTACCAGAACCATCACCTTATTATCTACTATTTTTTCTTACTGAGCTGTATTTTCCTTCCAACTCTTTGTAGCACCAGATCCTTCATAACTTTCTTCTAACAAATCTTCTGCTCAGAGAGCACCACTTGATTCCTGCAACATTTTCTTGTCTCTGTTCAAACTCTAGCCACTGTCTATTCCATTAACTTTTATAAGTTTCATAGTATTTATTAATATTTTAAATTATTACTTAACTTGTCCTATTACTTTTCCACAATTCATTTGCTAGAATCTAAGAGTTATGACAGCTGATGCCTTTCCTGACTTTTTCAGTGTTGTGTCCCTCATACTTACAGTAGTACCTGGCACATAGGAGACATTAAACAGATATTTGTTGAGTGAATTCATGGATAAATCAATGAAGAAATCAAAATATTATTATGTATTTGAAGCAAAGCTTTCAAACCAGAGTGACTGAAATAGAACATAATTTGGTCCTAAAGGGGTTACAGGTATATCTGATATTTTGATTTTCTCAGCAATGCCCTTCCCCATTGTAGAGGCCAGCCTCATCCATTTTTCCAGGTAATTATTCAAATAATATCTATACATGCCATGATGTTTTAAGGAACTTGGGAAATTAGGTATAAATGAATGTATTACTCTTTTTTAAAAGATTTTATTTATTATTTTTAGAGAGAAGGGAAGAGAGGAAGGAAGAAAGGGAGAGAAACATCAATGTATGGTTGTGTTTCACCTGCCTCCAGCTGGGGACCTGGCTGGAGACCTGGCTTGCAACCTGGGTAATGTGCCCTGACTGGGAATTGAACCAGTGACCTTTGGGTTCGCAGGCTGGAACCAATCCACTGAGCTGCACCAGCCAGGATGAACTTTTTATTCTTATTTCTTCTTTTTTGCTTGTTTGAAAAAAAATAGATGTTTTCATCCACCTAGGTGGAAACCTTGGAGAAGCTGAGTAGTGACTGTAGGAGAGAAGGCCAAACAGTAATTTCAAGACAAGAATTACCTTCACTGCAATAAATTCTCCATGCCTTGCCTGAAAAGAGAAGAAAGTGTGTGTGGGTGTGTGTGGGAATGGCTATCTATGTACAGTCAATGAGCTGGTGCTCAAGAACATCTCTGCCTAACCGCTGTGAAATCATTTTAAATCTTGGAGCAGTAGCTCAATTGTTTGCAATTGAAGTTTCTTGTTTTTAAAACCAAAGCCTGAGATAGAAAACCCTGTCAGTCCCCTACAGAATATTATTTTCAGCACAACATTGTTTCTACAAATTCTAAGTGACAGTACCAAAGGAATTGTCTTTTCCTTGCTGATATGAAGCTACCCAAAGAAGTAACCTTTGCCATCTGCCAGACAAATGGCTTTGCTTTAGCCAAGCCCTATTCAAGATAGAGAACTGGTGTCCAGAATCAGGAGTCACACTGGAAATAGTATGTCAGAGAAAAAGTCTGCTAGGAAGGTGAAGGGGCACATCACAATAGGGCAAAATCAAAGGCCATACAAAATGGCCCTGTGAGTTCTTTGTGCTCATGCTTGGGTTTGCAGACAAAAAAACAAGCTGTGTCCTTGGGCTTTTACTACCCATTTGGAGTACCTTATCTCCTCATTTCCCCATCTATTCAATCAGGGCTTGGTATTATCTGTAATGCTCAATATAGCAATTCCAGGCCACATGTGACTATTGATAACTTGAAATTTTCCTGCTCCAAATTGGAATGAACTTAACTCTGAAACAGACACCAAGTCTGAACACATAAAATACATTCACACACACATAAGACTATAAAACATATCATTGATTTATATATTGAAATGATACTGTTTTGTATGTGTTATTAAAATTAATTATATCTGCTTATTTTTATTTTTAGTATGGGTACTAGAAAATTATTTCTAATGAGAACACTTGACTATGTTCTCTAATAAACTTTTCATTTTAATGATTATTTGGTAGAAAGAATAGAGATTTTATTTTTATGAAGATATTTTATTATAATATGTTTATGTATATATACATACATGAATATTTTTCCTATTTCTGAATGTAGAACTGGAATAAATTTTCAGAAATGCATATAACCTGTTGCAATAATTTTATTCAAATTTGAAATATATAGAGTCAACTACTACAAAATCAGTGTGCATTTAGGGAGTGACAACATGTGAAGAAAGAGATTATTCAATTTCTCTGAGGCAGTTTCCAAAGGGAGATTCAAAGCCTAGCCTAGAGGAACATATTCCCTTTTCCTATTATCCCAACCTTTATCATATGCCCCTTCAGATGCTGAAATGTCCTTTCTTAAGTATGATTCTTATCACTCACCAATCTAAAAGCACTGTAATTCTTTATATTCAGGATACATTATTTAACCTAACATAGCATCCCTCATAACCTGTCTTCTGCTTATTCCAGCTGCCACATCCATAACTATGTCTTGCCTTGTACACTATACTTCAGAAATACTTTATGCATTTATGTAGCAAGCACTTATTGAGTATTTATGTTATGCCACAAGCACTGGCTTTATAATAGTAGGGATGACAGACAAAAATTGTCGGGAAGCCTATGTTAGAGTTAGGGAGATAATACCAAGCACGTAAACACACAAATACTATAAAGGAGAGTAAGGTAAAAGGACCTAACTTAGGAAAGGTAACCTCTAGAAATCTAACATGTAAATAAAATATCATGGTTGAGAAGAGACCAGCAACTCAAACACTCGAGAGAAAGGTTTTCCAAGAAGAACAGAATGTACAAAGAACCACATAATAGAAACTCACCTACTCATTATTTAAAACTCGGCTAAAGCATCACTTTCTGCAGGAAATTTTCTCTGACCAAGCAAGATCAGGTTAAATGAAATCCTCTGCATTTTTTATGCTCCCTCTCCCAATGCTCTGTAGTGTACTCCATCACTGTAATTACTACATTGTGCTAAAAGTATCTGTTTACATATCTGTGTGTCTAATTAAACTGACAGCTCTGAGAAAGTAGAGGCTTTGCTTTTTGTTTTCTGTATCTGCATGGGAACCAGCCTATTGTTTTACCCTTAGCACATAGACAGTCAATATTTATTGATCTTTTTTCTAATGTTGGGTTGGTACATAATCTGACTCTGAACTCTTTCATAATTACTGTGGAAAATTAGAGTAGATCACCTTCTTGATGACCATGTGAACGATTTGCTTTGCCTGATGATAAAAAGTCTGAAAGTAGCTGTGTGTACCTTATTCTCAGGAGTATACCTACTCAGCAAAGCTAAATTTAATGATTTGGGGGTGGGAGTGTGGGGTGTGGGATTTGGGGGAAAGCAAAAATAAATGTGTGAGGGTGCTGGGACCTATGGGTTGCAGCAAGGTATGTGGGCAGAAGATTTAAAAAGGGAAATTGGTTTAATACCCCTGGCAAGGGACAAGGAAAAGGTTTTAAAATTCAAGAAAAAAAGAAAACAGCTGCAGTGATAACTAACATGTGAGCACATGCAGAGCAGCATCAAAGGAGGTGAATGAGCATTTAAATTCTTGCTGCTTTCTGGTACAAGCTATTAAGTCTTCTCCTGGGCATTTGTAGTCTTACTAGACCTAGAATTTCTCTTTGCCTTGCTATCTTTTTCTCTTTTCTTTGCTGACCATCGTGTCCTTCTGATCTCAGCTACTTTGGCACTCTAGCCAGTCCAATACTCTTTCTCAGCAAGAACTCCTTTTTTCTTCTTTTTTTAATGTTGTGATACCAGTGCCTGTGTGTTAGTAGAGCTCAACATGATATGTATCACATAATATAAGTAGTGGTCACCACTCACTGAGCTTAGTAGTTCAAGGGAACTGACCCACTGAGTCGGAGGGGGTAAAATAAAAGAACAAGGGAGGGGGATAATAAAAAATATAATTGAGAACTTAGAGGACCAGATAAGCTGATTCAAGGCAGAAATTTCATATCAGATTTCCACTTTCCTACATGTGATGTGAACATGATAGGTTTGATTATATCTTTAGAGCATTTATCATAAGGCCTCTTATATAGCACTCACCAAACTGCAAAGCAAAATTTAAAGATAAGAAATCTTTTTATATTTCTTAAAGCATTGGGTCTTGCAAGCCTTTGTGTCCTCATCATGATTTCAGTCCTCAGGACCTTAGTCCAGCTTTCACTCTTGGCTTTTCTTTGGAGAACTAAACATGTAGAAAGTAGTATCTTCATGGGTTTCTTCTGGTCCACAAACATTGAGAAAGACTATCATCAATTCCCTTAATCACCCCCAAAAAACAACTATATGTGGAAGGAATCACAAAATTGCTATGCCCAGGTAGGCCAAAAAAAAAAAATAGAGTAACTTCTTCATATATAACTTTTCTGCTTTCCTAATGAATAACTGCCTACAGACACACACACACACTACCACCACCACCACCTTATTATCTCCTTATTAAACTGCATGGAAGTATCTCTTTAACTAGTATAGTTTCTACTTGAATGGCTTAGACTGGTATTCAAGTTTATTCCTCCACCCCTTGCTTCTTTCTAACATGAATTATATATATAACAGGGAAGAGAATCTTACATGACTTGGGAACTGCAAAGAAGAGGTAAACTTTGTTTATCCCCAACCATGTTCCTTATTTCCCTGACCATGTAATACCTTGCTGTCCCCCTATTCTAAAATCTATGTCTTGTGACCTGGAGCTTCACATTTTGGTTCTCAGTGACCACTTTGACCTTAGTAACTGGTCCACACCTCTGATGATACAAATGAGTCAGGTTCCTGAGTTAGGGTTGGCACTGTGGCTCAGTAGCTATGTCATGCAGTACTCAGCTTTAGGACCACTTCATGTTCACTTTTATGGCTTCTATTGAAAAATCTCTACAAAGCACCTTTACTTATATCTTTTATATTCTATAGAAAAAATTCAGAAGTCCTACATGCCTTCCATATCACACAGGAACCATACTTCTTAACCATAGTATACAATTTTTTCTGTCATAACCTCCCTTCAGATTGGGGTGATGTTAGTTTGCAGAACAATTCTCTGGCTAATCTTATCTGCCTTTGGTATTCCTTTCAAATTATCAAGATATTTCTGCATCACACCCTCTCTATTCCCAGATGTAACATTAAAGATACGGGGCAAAGACCCTGATGACTAACTTTTGTTTAAATTCTATTCTCTTTTTTCTCCTACAGTTCTAGTGGATTAGAAGGGAATGGATTTTGAGTTTCTCACTTTCTCTATGTCATGTGGTCCATTGCCCTACCTTAACACATAGAAAAACTTTATAATGTAACTAGTCAGGCCTGATTACCCTTGATGATAAAGAGAAAATAAGGAATTCATAAAATAGTTTTTTTCTTAACAAACATTAACTTTCAAACTGCTTATCTTTCTAATTTGATTATTAGAATTTGAATATCAAAATTTCTGTCTCTTCCTGTTTTCACAATAATTCTAATCTCCTTTCCCAACTTTAAGACCAAATATTAGGTCTTAGAATGTATTGGAAGCAGATCCTATATACATACATTGACAAGCTTCAAAATATTATCTCTATGTTATATCAGTTAGTAGGTGACCATTGCAGATGCTCTGACTATAGACAAAGAATAATATGGCTAATAGCATGCTGGAATGAGCATGTACTAACTTGTGAGAGCTGATTATGCACACCTCATCCCAACTTTGTGTTCAGTAAAGTCAAGTTGGTAATTTGACATAGTAAACACTAAAGATCAGGATTTAAAAAAGCATCATTAAACATTTACCAACACATTAGTATATTGGTTATATTACAAAACCAAGTTAACATCCAAATAATGACACCTATATGTGGCTATTACCACTGATATGTACCAATTAAAATTCTAAGGTCAGACAGCCTAGAGTCCCAGAAGTACCCTTCTATCTCCCTAAATCCAAACACCACTACCAACAAGCCCTCACTACCAATGCCACTTTGACAAAGATAAGGACAAACTCCACAGGCACACCAGACTCTAGGAATAAATAACAAGGTGGCAGTATAAGTAGTACTACTTTAGAAAATGCAATTTCTCCAAATTTACCCCAAAACAAGTATTGAGGGTTTCACCAACATATATCTTTACAAATCATAACACATTCTGTTTCTATCATTTAAAAAGAAGCTCAGCTTCAAAAACAGTGCTAAAGTTTGACATTGAAAAACAATGGTTACAATGTATTTTTCCAAGATATGTCAGGCCATAGTTTATATAATATTTTAAGGTTGCTACTGGTATATGAATAACAGCTAAATATATTTAAAAGAGTTTTAAACTCTTGGTTTTCTTTGTAGAATAAATAAAAAGCCACAATTTGTACTTCATTTTTATTCTTATGTTTTCCCTCCTTTAAAAACAAAAACATCAACAATAAAATAAAAATTTAAAAAACTAAAACATCTATGGATCATAGCCATAGGATATGATATGATGCTAAGAGCAGAATCCTGCTAAGCTTTCCTAATTTACTAAGAAGGTATATTTAAGAAAGGTCAGTAGCAACAATAGAAAACATTGATCCATGACTGAAATTAAGGAAAGGATCACCTCAGTAGAAGGTAAGACTCTAACAAGTCTATTATATCTTCTGTACAATAAAGACAATAAAAGACTTATTCTGGAAAATTGTTTTTATTTAATCTTGGCTTCGGAATCTAACTTATTTCTTCTCTGTTTATTGTTTGACATAGAATATGACTTTGGAAAGACAGTCAGTTAAAATAACAAGAAAACAAAACAAAACAAAAATTACTTAAACCTGTATTGTTCAAGTTCTCATCATTCATGCTGATAGAAGAGACAGTGTAGTGTCAGCTGTCATGATATGTAGAGGGGACTTATGGCTGGTTTACAAGAGATGCATTTGAACTGTTACAGAAGGCTGGCATGACACATCAGCATATGATTTCACCCATGTGCATGAATGTGTATGCGTGTTTTCAACTTTACATAGAAAAATACATATTTCTCAATGAACATGAATATGAGCTATTTGCATTAGGTCATACAAAATTAAAACTCAATGTTGAATCCTGGTTTTAGCCAGTAAGTATAGGTGAAAGTCTGTCAGCCACTTCAACAAGAGACTAAGGTGCTTTGCTCAAAATCCAGTTTTTTTTTGCAATGGTATTCATCTAGGACAGGGTTTATCTAATTCATCACTGTTGACATTTTGACCTGGACAATTCTTTGTTGTGTTAGGCTGTCATGTGCATTGTAGGATGTTTAGCAGCATTCTGGCCCCACCCACTAAAAGCCATTAACACTGCCCTTCCAGTAACTACAGCAAAACATGTCTCTCAACAGCACCACATATCTATCTCTGGGGGTCAAAATATGCCCCAAATGAAAACCAGTTGATTTAGGGGAAGTAAAAGAAATGTTTATGTCATGTCACACAGAAGAAAATAATTTCAAATAAAGAAATAAAATGTTTAAAAGAGAACATCATAATAGTACTAAAAGATACTATATTTTTATAATATTGTTTAATATATAGTGTGCATCTGGGAGTTAATTGAGGATAATATTCTTACGCAGGACATGAAACGCAAAAGCTGTAATGGGTTTGATTATATGCAAATTAAAAACTGTAGTGTAAAAGATGCTGGAATAAAACCTAAAATAGAAGTCACAGGCACATGAAAATATTTGGAAAATAGTATGTGTTCCCAAATATTACACAAGGCTAGTTTTGTCCATAGTGAAATTTCTACTGAGAAAGTGGAACCCTTATATTTGAGGCCTATTACAGCTTTATCTTATTATGTGTGTTTTTACAATATTTTCAAAAACAAAATACCATTTTGAAAATATACTCAATTGATAAACTTTACTCAGTGTTAATTTTAAATAACTATATTGATAACTTGAAGTTATTTGCCAAATATAGTAATATAACAACAATAAAATTTAAAAAGAGAAAAAAAAATAACAGATTTATGAATTATTTGTGATTTCACTATTAAAACTATAAGGTACAATTATTAAAAAATAATGCCCTGGCTGGTGGCACAGTGGATAAGGTGCCAGCCTGCGAACCCAAAGGTCACTGGTTTGATTCCCAGCCAGGGCAACATAACCAGGTTGCAAGCCAGGTCTCTAGCCAGGTCCTTAGCTGGAGGCAGGTGAAAGGCAACCATACATTGATACCTCTTTCTCCCTCTCTGCCTCTCTCCTTTCCCCTCTCTCTAAAAATAATCAATAAAATCTTTTAAAAATTCAAAAAATATATATATGTTACAAATGCAATATGTGCTTCTGCTCTTCCTCTTCTTCCTTTTCCTTTTCCCTTTCCTATCTTGATAATTCAGTTCAAAATCATTAGATGTACTACACAAAGCAGTGAGAGCAGCAGGGAAGCTGCAGTGACCTAGATCATAGTGTCTGAGTTTGACCAGGGCAAAGACTATGCCCTATGAAATATGAAGAAATCATCTACATATAGGGGAAGCATGTCATAGTAGTTCAAAGCCCAAGCAGGATGAGGTGAGTATCGCTGCAGGAGGGAATCCCAGTATGGAAAACCAGAGCCAGAGCAAGGTGAGGAGAGGCCTGTAAAAGGGTATCTGAGGAGAGCTCCATTGTGGGGTGGCATAGAATATAAAACTTTCCATGGGCTATCAAAGCACTAACAGAGGAAGGAGGATTTTCAGTGCAATCTCAATACAAATCTCAGCAAATTACTTTATGGATATTAATTAATTCTAAAGTTTATATGGAGGAGCAAAAGGCCCAAACTAGCCAACAAAATATTGAAAGAGAACAGCAACATTGGCAGATTGATTTACCTGAATTTAGGAATTACTATAAAGCTATAATAATCAAGATAGTGTGTTGGCAAAAATAAATAAATAAAGACAAATAGATTAGTGAAAAAGAACGGAGTTCAGAAATAGATCCAGGAATTCTGGCATGATGGCAGAGGAGTAAGTGGAGCTACACCAATCTCCTCCCATGTCGCATCTGGAATTACTTTTTTTTTTGGAGAAAAAGCCAGCTGGAATTACCAACAGAACACCAGCTGGACAGAAGACTTATAACCAGGGACAGAAGAGAAGAGGCCGCTTCATCACAACGTGACTGGTAAGAATCACGGAAATGTGAGAGGGCTGGCTGGACCCCCACAGAAGACAGCAGCCAAAGGGATGGAGCCCGGGCCCCACCTGAGAAGGGGGGGTGCTGGTCCCCCGGCTGGGTGTCCCAGCTACAGCAACACTGTGGGGAGCAGAGCAGCCTCCAGCTGAGAAGGGCAGAAAGCCGTGGAGTTTGCTGTCCTGAGAGAGCACTGGAGACAGAAAACTACTAGGGTGACCACAGCAAAAATACATTGGCAACCACCTACCTGGGGTTCCAGCTGAGGGAGGGCAGAGAGATCTGGAGATGCATGGAGAGAGTTTATGGTGGTGGCTTGGAGGAGAGAAGTGGGGAGGCAGCTGTAGGGATCCTGGAGCTGATGCATCACCCATTCCTTGTGGGGGCTGCACTGTGCCCATTGGCTTCTGTAGAGGATCCTCATAGCCCTGCCCACTAGAAGCAATTTGCCCTGCCCAGCAGTGCAGGAGCCTGGCACCTGATCACAATTCTTTGATTTACATCTAAATAAATCTCTCCTGCTCTGCCCTGTCAGAGCATAGATACAATAGTTGGCTCCTGAACAGGTGTTTCTCACCCAGCAGCACCTGGGCCTGATGGCTGATTACAAATTCTGACTTATAGCTAGGTCAGTCAGTCAGTCCGGCACAGTGGCTTGTGAGCTTAGTGGTTGATCATGGATTCATTGCTTTGCAACCGAGTCAGTCCTTCTTGACCAGCAGTGCCTGGGCCTGGCTGCTGATTTACAAACTCTCTGACTTACAGCTGTGTCAGTCAGTCATCCCCACACAGTGGTGTGTGAGTCTGGTGGCTGATCATAGATTCATTGGTTCACAACTGAGTTGGTTTGTCCCACTCAGGGGCCCCTGGGCCTGGCTGCTGATCACAAACTCATTGGATTACAATTTAATATTTCACTCTATCCCAGGAGCCCCTTAGCCTGGGAGCTGATCACAGATTCATTGGATTATAATAGAATCTTTCAATTCAGCCCAGCACCACCTGAGCCTGGTGGCCGAACACAGATTTATTGGATTACAATTGGCTCTTGCTGCCTACCGCAGTGGCTCCTGAGCCTGGTGGCAGATCACAGATTCATTGATTTACATCTGAATCTGTCCCACCAAGCTGTGTCTAAGCTGGCGGTTGATCCATTGGATTACAATTGAACCTCTCTGTCTAGCTCAGCAGGGCCTGAGTTTGGTAGCTGATTCATTAATTTACAACTGAATCAGTCTGTCCCCCTAAGCTGCATCTGAGCCTGGTAGTGGATCACAGACCAATAGGATTACAAGGAAATCAATCCTTCCAGCCTTGCAGTTCCTTAACCTGGCAGTGGATCAGTCTGATTGGATTACAACGAAACCTGAAAATGGGGAGAAAAAGAAATAGTCCATCACCAAAAGGAAAGGAGGAATCCACAGAAAGATCGCTCAAAGAAACAGAGGCAAGCAAATTATCAGATATGGAATTCAAAAATAATGATGATAAAGAAGCTCAATGAGCTTAGCCAGCTCAAGGAAAACTACAAACAACTCCAGAAAAACTATGAAAAAGTCCACAGAAGCTACAAGGAACTTACTGAAAACAACACCAGCATTAAAAAGAACATAGAAACCATCAGTAAGAACCAATAGGAAATGAAGAATACACTTTCTGAATTGAAGAATACAGTAGAAGGAATCAACAGCAGGATAGAGGAAGCAGACAATTGGATCAGCAAGCTGGAGGGCAAAGTAGAAAAATATTCCAAGATAGTGCAAGAGAATGAAAAAAGGCTGAACAAGAATAAAGAGCTTTTAAGAGAGCTGCAATACAACATGAAATGCAATAATATCTGTATCATAGGGATACCAGAAAGACAAGAGAAGCAAGGAATGGAAAACCTGTTCAAAAAAGTAATGATAGAAAACTTCCCTAACATGATGAGTGAAAATGTTACTCAAGCTCAGGAAGCACAGAGGGTCCCAATGAGGATGAATCCACAGAGACCCACTCCAAGACACATTATAATTAAAATGGCAAATATCAAAGACAGATAATTCTAAAAGCATCAATAGAGAAACAGCAAATAACATATAAGGGGACTCTGATAAGGTTATCAAATGATTACTCAACAGAAACAATACAAGCCAGAAGGGAATGGCAAAACATATTCCAAGTAATGGGAAACAAAGACCTGAAACCAAGAATATGCTACCCAGCAAGGCTCTCATTCAAAATGGAAGGAGAAATAAGGAGTTTCCCAGACAAAAGAAGACTAAAAGAATACATCTCCACCAAATGAACATTGCAAGAAATGCTAAAGGGTCTGTTTTAAACAGATGAAGAAACAGAGAAAGACAGAGAGGAACACAGGTACAAAGGGGAAAAGTGGCAATAAATAAGTATCAATCAATACTAACCTTAAATGTAAATGGATTAAATGCACCAATCAAAAGACATAGGGTAGCTGAATGGATAAGAAAACATGACCCACATATATGCTATCTTTAAGACACCCACCTCAGAACAAAAGATCAACACAGATTGAAAGTGAAGGGATGGAAAAATATATATCAAGCAAATGGACATGAAAAAAAGGCTGGAGTAGCAATACTTATTTCAGATAAAATAGATGTTACAATGAAGGCCATAAAAGGAGACAAAGAAGGACATTTCATAATATTTAAGGGAACAATCCATCAAGAAAAGATAACTCTGGTAAACATACATGCAACCAACATAGGAGCTTCGAAATATATAAGGAAAATCTTGGAGGACTTCAAGAAGGATATAGACAGCAACATCCTCATAGTAGGGGATTTTAACACCCCGTTATCAACAATAGACATATTTTCCAAATAAACCAACCAATAAACAAAAAACACAAGGATATTGTAGCATTGAACAGCATTCAAGAGAAAATGGACCTAACTGATAAATACAGAACATTTCACCCCAAAGAAGCAAAATACACATTCTTTTCAAATGCACATGGAACATTCTCAAAGATAGACCACAAGGTAAGCCTCCACAAATAGAAGAAAATTTAAATCATACCAAGCATCTTTTCAGATCACAAAGGATTAAAACTAGAAACCAACATCAGGGAAAAAACAAAAAACAAAAACACTCTAACTCATGGAGACTGAATAACATGCTTTTAAGTAAGAAATGGGTAAACAGTGAGATAAAAGATGAAATCAAAAAGTAACTGGAAACAAATGACAATGAATACAAAACAGCCAAAAACCTATGGGGCACAGCAAAGGCAGTCCTCAGAGGAAAATTCATAGTAACACAGGTCTACCTTAAAAGGTTAAAAGAAGCTTATACAAACAACCTAACCATAAAGCAACAAGAACTAGAGGAGCAACAACAAACAAAGCCCAGAGCAAGGAGAAGGAGGGAAATCATCAAGATCAGAGCAGAATTAAATAATTTACAGACTCAAACTACAATTCAAAGAATCAACAAGTCCAAGAGCTGATTCTTTGAAAAAATAAACAAAATGGATGAGCCTTTAACCAGACTTATCAAGAAGAAAAGAGAGAGGACCCAAATCAATAGAATCAGAAACAACAGAAGAAAAATCACAACTGATACTTCAGAAATATAAAGGATTGTAAGAAATTAATACAAACAACTCTATGACAAGAAATATGACAATCTGAGTGAAATGGAAGAATTTCTGGAAATGTATACTCTACCAAAACTGAATCCAGAAGAAGCAGCAATCCTGAATAGACCAATAACAACTAGTGAAATTGAAGATGTAATCCAAAATCTCCCAAAGCACAAGATCCCCAGACCAGATGTCTACACAGGAATATTCTACCAAACATTTAGAGAAGAACTAATTCCTATCCCTCTCAACCTATTGCAAAAAATCCAAAAAGAGGGAAGTCTCCCAAACTTTTTCTATGAGGCCAATATTATTCTAATCACAGAACCAGGTCAAGACACAACTTAGAAAGAATACTGTAGGCCAATATCTCTGATGAACATAGATGCTAAGATTTTCAATAAAATATTGGCCAACCAGATCCAGCAATACATTAAAAATATACACCATGATCAAGTGGGTTTCATCCCAGGCATACAAGGATGGTACAACATTTGCAAATTAATAAATGTAATACATCACATCAACAAAATTAAAAACAGAAACCATATGATCATATCAATGCTGAAAAAGCATTTGATAAAGTACAGCAACCATTTATGTAAAAAATGCTCAGCAAAATGGGAATAGAGAGAGCATACCTCAACATCATAAAGGCCATATATGAGAAGCCTGAAGCCAACATCATCCTCAATGGGCAAAACTAAAAGCTCTCCCTCTAAGATCAGGAACGAGACAAGGCTGTTCATTTTCTTCACTTCTGTTCAACATCGTTTTAGATGTTCTAGCCATAGCTATCAGAAGAAAAAGGAATCAAAGGTATCAAAATTAGAAAGGAGGATGTAAAACAGTCATTATTTGCAGATGCCATGATAGTGTACATACAAAATCCGATAGGCTCCCCAAAAAACTTACTTGACCTAATAGGCAAATTTGGCAAAATAGCTGGATATAAAGTCAATATCCAGAAATCAAAAACATTTTTGTATATCAATAATGAAACATCAGAGATAGAAGCTAGAAAACAAATCTCATTTACCATAGCAACAAGAAAAATAAAATCCTTAAGAATAAACATAACCAAAGAGGTAAAAAACATCTGTACTTAGAAAATGACAGAACATTGAAAAAAGAAATGAAGGAAGATACAAATAAATGGAAGCATATACCATGTTCATGGATGGGAAGAATTAACATCATTAAAATGTCCATATTACCCAAAGTAATCTATAGATTCAATGCAATCCCAATTAAAATACCAATGGCATACTTTACGAAGATAGAAAAAATACCAAAACCACCCACAAATAGCCACAGCAATCTTGAGAAAGAAAAATAAGGTAGGAGGGCTCACAATACTGGACATCAAACAATACTAAAAGGCTACTATCATCAAAACAGTCTGGTGCTGGCATAAGAATAGACATACAGATCAATGGAACAGAATAGAGAGCCCAGGAATAAACCCAGAACTCTATGGTCAATTAGTATTTGACAAAGGGGGAAGAAACATCAAGTGGAGTAAAAACAGTCTCTTCAACAAGTGGTGTTGGGAGAACTGGACAGCAACATGCAAAAAATAAAACTAGACCACCAACTTACACCATACACCAGAATAAATTCAAGATGGATAAAGGACTTAAACATAAGCAGTACCACCATAAAGGTCCTGGAGAAAATATACAGGCAGTAAAACTTTAGATATCCTACACAGAAATATGCTTACTGATACTTCTCCAAGGGCAAAGGAAATAAAAGAACAAATCAACAAATGAGACTATATCAAACTGAAAAGTTTCTGTTCAGATAAAGAAAACACAAGCAAAATCAAAATGGAACCAATTGTATGGGAAAACATATTTGCCAATGATACCTCAGACAAGGGTTTCATTTCCAAAATATATAAAGAACTTATGCGCCTCAACACTAGGGAGACAGACAGCCCAATTAAAAAAGGGACAAAGGACCTAAGCAGCCAACTCTCTGAGGAAGACATACAAAGGGCTCAAAGGCATAAAAAAGAATGTTCAACATCACTAGCCATCAGAGAGATGCAAATGAAAAAAACAATAAGCATACCTGTCAGAATAGTCATCATGAACAAATCAATAAACAACAAGTGTTGGCAAGGATGTGGGGAAAAGGGAACCCTGGTGCACTGTTGGTGGGAATGCAGGCTGGTGCAGCCACTATGGAAATCAGTGTGGGCTTTCCGTAAAAAACTAAAAATGGAACTACCTTTTGATCTAGCAATTTCACTACTAGGACTATACCTGAAGAATCCTTAAACACCAATTCATAAGTACCTATGTACCCCATGTTCATAGCAGCACTATTTACAATAGCCAAGTGCTGCAAACAGCCTAAGTGCCCATCAGTGGATGATTGGGTCAAAAAACTTTGGTACATTTACACAATGGAATACTACACAGCAGAAAGAAAGAAGGAACTCCTATCCTTTGCAACAACATGGATGGAACTGGAGAGTATTATGCTTAGCGTAATTAGCCAGTCAGTGAAAGACAAATACCATATGATCTCACCCATTACAGCATAATAATGAACAAAACAAACAAGCAAAACAGAACCAGATACATGATTATAATGAATAGACTTTCAGTGGGCAAAGGGGAGGGGGAGGTGGGAGAAAGAGGCAAAGAAAGGGAACAGTTTAGTCAAGGAACTAGCATGGAAGAACCATGGTCATGGACAATAAGTGGGATTGACTTTGGAGGGGAGTGAGTGGGTGGTGAAAGGGACAGAGGGGAGGAAAAAGGGGATGGATGTAATAAAATTAAATTGAAAACAAAGATAAAATTAAATTTAAAACAAAGAAATAGATCCACGTAAATATAGTCAACTAATCTCTGACAAAGTAACAAAGGCAATAATAGGAGGGAAATAGTCTTCAAAAAATGGGTCTGAGCCCTGGCTGTGTAGCTCAGTGGATAAGCACCGGCCTGTGAACCCAAGGGCGCTGGTTCGATTCCCAGTCAGGGCACATAACCAGGTTGCAAGCCAATTCTCCAACTAGGTCCCCAGCTGGAGGCAGATAAAAGGCAGCCATACATGGATGTTTCTCTCCCTTTCTTCCTCCCTCCCTGCCCTCTCTCTAAATATGAATAAAATCTTTTTTAAAAATTGGTTTGGCAAAACTGGGCTGCCACATGCAAAAAAAAAAAAGAATCTAGACAGAGACCTTGCAGTCATCACAAAATTTAATTTATAATACTACATACACTTAAATCTAAAACACAAAAAAAACATAAAACTAGAAAATAACATCAGAGAAAACCTAGATTACCTTGCTATGTTAAAGCCTTTGTAGGTATAATACCAATAACATAATCATGAAATAATTGAGAAGCTGAACTTAGTAAAAATTTTAAATGTCTGCTTTGTGAAAGACAATATCAAGGGAAATAGAAAACAAGTGAGAGAATGGGAGAAAATATTTGAAAGTAACACATAAGATAAAGAATTGATATTTATTAAAAAATTTTAAATCTCAATAAGAAAATTAAAAACTTAAAAGGGTGCTAAAGAACTTAACAAGAACATTACCAAATATATGAAAGATATTCCACATCATATGTTATTAAGGAAATACAAATTAAAACAACAAACAGATACTGCTACTCAACTATTAGAGTGATCAAAATCTGGACCAGTGATAAGATCAATTACTGGCTAGTAACTCTCATTCATTGGCCTTGGAAATGTAAAATGGTACAATGACTTTGAGAGACAGTTTAGTGGCTTTTTAATAACAGACTCTTACCATATGATCCAGCAATCAGGATTCTTGGTACTTAGTTACCCAAAGGCATTGAACATATAATATCCACCCAAAAATCTGCATGTGGATATTTATAACAGCTTTGTTCATAATTGCCAAAACCTTGAAGAAACAATGTTGGCCCTCAATAAGTGAAAGGATAAACTGTGGTACATACAATGGGCTTTTATTCAGCACTTTAAAAAGAAATATGCAATCAAGGCATAAAAAGACACAGAGCAAACTTAAATACATATTAGTGAAAGAAGCCAATTTGAAAAGCCTATACACTGTGTGGTTCTGACTATATGACATTCTGAAAAAGGCAAATCTGTGAAAACATCTGTGGTTGCCAGGGGTTAGGCTGGAATGATTCAGATAGCCCCAGTTACCCTTGCCTCTCTGAACCTTGGAACTCACACTCTCATCTGCTTGAATACACTCAATTTCATTGAGCCCTTTACCCTCATTTGCATCAGTCACCACTAGAAAACTTCTGTTCATATCTTCCCTAATCTTCAACACTAATTTCCAATAAGTCTTTGTATATTGCCTGTTTTTTTTAAAATTAATTTATTGTTGTTGTATTACATTTATCTCATCCTGAATGGGCAGAACACAGAGTACTTTTAGTGCAGTGAAAATACACTGTATAATGTTATAAGGATGGATATACGTCCCTAGACATTTGCTCAAAACCATAGACTACACAACAAAGTATCATTTTGGTGAATGACATTGATAATGGGAAATGCTATGGATATTATATGGAAATTTTCTGTTTTCCATATAATAGGGCCCATACAACTGGAATAATACCTGCCCTCCCAAGATAGCCTCAGTTCCCTCAAGTGTCAAATAAAGTCACAAAGCCTTGGAATAAGTCTGCTTTTCTCTTGACAAGGATACATTGTGAGCCTTACAAAATACAACTTTCTTACTTTCACCTGCAAGGACAGAGATAGTCCCAGGTACCCTTGCCTCTCTGAACCTTGGAACTCACACTCTCATCTGCTTGAATACATTCAATTTTATTGAGTCCTTTACCCTCATCTGTATCAGTTACCACTAGAAACCTTCTGTTCATATCTTCCCTAATCTTCAACACTAATTTCCAATAAGTCTTTGTATATTGCCTGTTTTTTTAAATTAATTTATTGTTGTTGTATTACATTTATCTCATTTTTCCCCATTGCTCTCCCCAGTCCCACCCTCCCTATCCCAATCTACCACAGTCAATCCCCTCCTCCTTGCCCATGTTGTCCATGGATCTTTCACATTAGTCCTTTGCTTAAGCCCTAACCCTTCTCTACCCCCTCTCTTCCTCCCCTAAAGTTGCATTTTAAAAATTAATTTATTGTTATTGTATTACATTTATCCCATTTTCCCCCACTGCTCTCCCCTGTCGCACCCTCCCTATTCCCTCTCCCACAGTCAATCCCACATGTTGTCCATGTCATGGGTCACTTATACTAGTTCCTTGACTAAACCCATTCCCTTCTTTCCTCCTTCTCCTACTCCTCCCTTCCTTCTGGTCACTTTCACTTTGTTTCTTGTTTACATGTCTATGGTTCTATTTTGCTCATTGGTTTGTTTTGTTCATTAGTTTCCTATATTAGGTGAGATGCCTGTTTTGTCTTTATTAATTCCTCATTAACTTCTGAAACCTATCCACTATAAACTCTTCAACTCATGGTCCATAAACACCAAAATTTTATATCCATTCAGCCTCTTCTTCAACTTTTTCCTTCCTCCAAGTACACTGCTACAGCCTTTTCAAGTGATGGCCATTTTTTCTTCCACACCTATCCTTGAAGTGCAATAGGTATGCTCCTTGTTCCACACTTTTGCCTCTGGATCTTTCTTCTTATCTAAAAAACAAACACACAGATTTAAACTTGATGTCATCCTATTACATTGTCCACAATCTTTCATTGTTGCTGTCATTTTTTCCCTTACTCATTTCATATACATTCACTTACACTCCTTCTTGGTACTACTCCTGCCTTAACTCAGGACAATTTAAATATTCAGTAGATAATTCTTCCAACTCCATAACTTTAACCTTCTTTTGTTCAACGATATTATCCACCAACCTACTGCAATAGTTTTCCCTATGATCATACTTGTGACCTGTGCTCTCCTATATGTTGGTCACTAACCATATGTGGCTACTAAGCATTTGAAATGCAGCTAGTCCAAAATGAGATGTACAATAAGTATAAATTACACACTGAATTCAAAATACTTTACTATGAAAAGTGTAAGCTATCTCATTAATACTTTATATTTGTTAATGTTTAAATGCTAAGATTTATTTCAACTAAATATTTTTAAAGTGTACTAGGAACTTTTAAATTATGTTAATGATTCACATTATATTTCTGTTGGGCAGCTCTCTTGTAAGACATTCTTGTGACCAGTAACTACAAACCTTCCATAGTCTCAATTAATGCTTTTCCCTTTAACAACTACCTCCTACCTTTCCAACTCATGCCCTTTAGTATACCAACAAGACCTCTGATCCATTAATTCTACTCTCTTTTTTTCACTATTTTTCATGTTTTTAATGTTTTCTCTTTATTCCTTGTCCAACTAAAATTCTATAATCGATCATAAGTGTTTTCTTCCACACACACTCAATATCTTGTCTTTTTGACTTGTTGGTGCAACTACAATCTTGGTTAAAATAACTTTCCACCTGCTTTTCCTACACCATATTACTAAACATCTCTGGAAAAGGCACAGCCATTCTGACTGGTCTTTTTAACTTTATAATCACAATCCTCTAATCCAATGGTTCTCAAACTCTAAGTTAAAGATAACACTTTCAAAAGAATCAAAGACACAATTAAATGAAGCAGTCAAGATTCAAAGATAGCTGAGAAAACTTTGGTTTAAAGTGGCACCTGCTTAGATTTGAGGCAGCTTCTCAAATCTCCATATTCAAATGCATGAGGCCTTAAATGTATAAAATCCTCAAAACAATGCGAAAACATTAGATTGATGAGCAAAAAATGATCACTTTTATTTACAGGACTTTTCACCAAGTATAGGGTAGAATTATACTTAGAACAAAAACAATAAAACCCAACCAAGCTTTACCTCATGAAACAGAGTCTGCTTAATTTGCCTCATAAAAAAGAAAAATAATTGACATATAAATGACCAAGTTCACATAGAAAATGTCATCATCCAGGATTTGAACTAAGTAATGCTGGTTCTAGAACCCACATATTTCACAGCACATCACCATCTCTCGTAGTCAGAACCCATGTTTTCATTATCTGTATACATATCATATTGTCTCCCTTTTATAAGAAGAGAAACTTCTTGAGGGAATATTCTGAGCCATCCCTACAACAAGGTAAATTACACAAATAAAAGAACATAAGACTAAATGCTTACATTATCTCTTTCCTCCAGCACTTTATTAGACTCATGAACCACACTGTTAATTTACCCTGAAGGATTTAATATGGGAAAGTGAGTGTTCAAAATTTATCAATAGAAACTGCTGTTTAACAATCCCTGTCATTTTTCTGTATGCCCTCTTTTCTATAGCACCTATTATATCTTAAAATAAAGAAAATAAAATAATAAGCATCGGACTAGATCATTTCAACATATATGGATCCCCAGTTAATTGTAATGTGGAGTGGTCTGCAGCCATTTACTCTATGATCCCTTCTCTTTGTTGAAACTACTGGAACTAGAAACATATTATTTTATTTTTATTTTTTATATTGTCTGTGATTTTCTTCCCCCACATTTACATTACTTTCTGTATGCTTTCTCTGTTTTTATGTAACCTCAGGGCTTCAAAAACCTGTTTGGTCTGTAATAAGTACTTAATAAGTAATTACTGAATTGAACAGTAAACACATTTCTTTCTCATTTATTCATTCACTTAATAAATACTTATTAGCACCTATTATGCTACATACTGGGGATACTATAGAGAACAAAATTCACATTACCACTGCACTCAAAATGCTTATATTTATGTGTACAAACTAGTCAAGGACATTCACAATATAATGCAATACAAGAATATGATAGGTAGTAATAAACACAAGTAACTGTGGAGGTGCATTAGAGGAACCTTTGACCTAGCCTGTAGGATCAGAGTTCACTTCTGAAACCTGGAGAATAAGACCTGAAGTTAAGAGATCTCCAAAGTATATTTTCTGAACTAAGAGTCAGCAAACTTTTCTTTGTAAAAAGCCAGATAGTAAATATTTTAAGCTCTGGGTCACTTAAAGTTCCTGTCACAACTACTCAAATTTGCCCTTCTAGCAAGAGCACAGACCTTGAATGAACAAATTTGTGTGACTCTGTTAATAAAACTATAATTACAATAACAAGTGACATCACAAGTTACATCTTGTTAACTCCAAACTGGAACTTAAGTATTTAAAATTAGTTCGTAAGTACTAGAACCCTTTGATTATACTATTTTTATCTGAAATTCCAGTATGTAATGACACAAAATTAGAATGGCCAGGTTTAAAGCTGACGTGGTAATTTAGAGACCTTTACCTTCCTTTTCAAATGAAAAGAGAAATAAGAATAGGCTCCCATTTGCAGGATAAGAATTACCCACATTTTTTCCCTTTTTTCTTCCTTGGTCCCCTCCCTATCTCATACATTAATAGGTGATGCCAATGAAATGAGGTTGTTCTCACTGAAATAATGAAACCTACTTAATTTGATGTGCAAAAAGAGTTAATTTAGCTCAACTCACCTAGGATATACATAAAGACACTGCTGTAAACTGAATTGTGCCTCCCTAAAACCCCAATGTGGCTGCATTTGGAACAGAGCCTATAAGGAGGTAAAGCTAAATGAAATTGTTGGGTGGGACCCTGATCCAATAGGATTAGTGTCCTTACAGGACAAGACACAACAGGAAAAACCTTATTTTCTCCCCTTGAACACCCACCAAGCAAAGCTGATCTGGAGTTCTCTGTCATACTTTAATATCAAAGTCAATCTTTGACCTTTTCATAAGCCTTTTCACCCAGCTGCTTCTTGGAGATCACAAGTTTCCTTTAAGACAGCACTAACTGTTTTTATTTTCTTGCTGAGTCACTCAATTAATCCTAATGGTTTCTCACTACATACTGCTGCCCTAGCTTCTGAAGGGAACTTCTAAACCCAGTGTGTAAAAATGAAAAGATGTTACTTCCCAGATCATCATTTCCTCTTCTGATATGGTATCAACTATTCTTACCCAAGGAAATCACTCTTAAACTGCTGCCTGTCCAATATGTCTTTCTTTTCCAAACCCATGCTATTCTTTGGGGAAGGTGATATAATGAATAGACAAGGCATATGTGTGACTGCTGACTCTAACTGAGAAACTAGCAGAGCTGAAAGCTAGCAGAGCTGTAACAGAAGAGCTTGTTAACAGCCCAGAAGTCACAAAGAGATGCTGTGAAAACTGTCTGGAAACTGTCAAAGACAGATTAGTAAATGTGTAGAATATCTTGCTTGTCTTGACATTAGAGCTGCTGTGAGTGATTCAGTTAATAATACTCTTGGAGAGTCTTTGATAAGCAGCTTGGGCCCTCAAAGGGTTGCCTACATTAAAACTAAAGAAACATTCTGCTAGATCTAAGTGAGTTGAAGTGTTTTCTCTGTGATCTGAAAAGTGCTTAGTAGAAAGTCATTGTACTCCAAGATTTTCATGGAACACTAATTCTTCACTAGATTGATGGGATATGGGCATTAACATTGACAACTACATAGAAACCCAGACTTACTACCTTTATTTGTGTTCTTCAGAGCTGAAGTTAGAGACTCATGACCCTAGCCAATGCTGAGGGATTACTATAGAATATTTGAAAGGCATATCTATGACTTCAACTCTCTTTATGATTTCATCCCCAAATTCCTAAGGAAGTCAAAAGTTGATGGTAACATGGAAGGCCGATTTGTAAGGTAATAATACATAGTACTTGTCAAAAAATATAAGAAATTTTATGCCTATGTGGGGTATTTCATTTTAAAAAAGCTGTCCCTGCTGGAATTTTAGACTTCTACCAGTAATGTTGGCAGTGCACAGATAATTTCTGGAGTCCCTTTTGAAAATTAACTTACATTCTATTGAACCTTCTCCATGTCAGGCCTATACCATTCTTAATCAGTAATTAGATTGTTTGCAGCAGCTGAAATATACTTGGAGTCTATTTGCAGCAGTTGAAATATACTTGGAGTCTGTAATTATTAACACTTTAGAACTCAAAATGATGTCAGACAATAAAGTAATGAAATTTGGTTTTTCATATGGCCAGAAATGTTACTCTGATGAGACCTTTCAAAGAGACCATCAAGAAAGGTTGGCAAAAACAGCATAGAATGAATAGGTGTGAACCTGTCCAATGGACCTATTCTCAAAGGGAGAATACCCATTTGTGTGGATGCATTTTTTTCTTTCTTTTTTTTAATTATTTTTATTTTTAATTTTTTAAAAGATTTTATTTATTATTTTTAGAGAGAGGGGAAGGGAGAGAGGGAGAGAGACATCAATGTATGGTTGCCTTTCACCTGCCTCTAGCAATGGACTTGGCTTGCAACCTGATTATGTGCCCTGGCAGAAGAATTGAACCAGCGACCTTTGGGTTCGCAGGCCGGCACCTTATCCACTGTGCCACCAGCCAGGGCCATGTGGATGCATTCTGATGAGCCTATTAAGCAACTGATCATATTCCTTTATAATTAAAATCCATTTGAACTTGGTGGTTTTTCCTAAGTAACAGGTCATGCTTAGAAGATCAGAAGGAACCAAACTCCATAGAACTTTTGAGATCATGGTAGGGAATTTAGATGTATTCTGAATATAACAAAGCTATTGGGGAGGACTGAAACACCCTGGATTACTTTTATGCTCTGGCCAAAGTGAATTAGAGGGAAGCTGGGTGAATCTGAGTCATGTAGCTGTTTCTGTTGCCCAGATATAAAATGTTGGTATCTGGATCAGTGGCAACAGAGACTGAGAAAAGTGATCAGAATTAAGAGGTATGTAGAAGATAATACTAAGAGTTTGCACAGCTTAATATTTATAGCACTGTCTCATATGTCTCTCAATATACGTACATTGATTGATAATATCACACCAAAATGCAGATGCACTTGCTAATTAGCTGGCTTAACATGAAGGTAAATATGAGAGAATGATTGAGCTGCATGAACTGGAGGTTTATATGATTAATACACTTATTTATACACAGTGGTGAGCAACTAGCGATTTTTTCAACTATTAATTTTAAAATAGTGATTCAGAAAACAGAAGAATATGACTTAGGATATTCTTATTGAACATTGCATTTATACTTGAGTAGATGTAGTCTGTCATTCCTCATCATTTATATATGTGCAGTCAGATTCAAAGTGAGCATCAGATTCCATTTGAGCAGAGTGCTTTTTATAGTAATTGCTAATTTGGCAGGATTCACTTTTTGGTGGGAGTTCTTAATAAGTTGTTTCTTTGAATGGAAATGGTCCTAATAAATTTCTCTGTGAATTATTCTTCCCTGATATCAGCTGTTGCTGTGGCACTGATTTCTTCTCATTATGACTAACTGACCTGTTACTAATATCACCAGCTTAAAAATGATAACAGTATCTCTTGGAACTTTGTCTTGCTAAAAGGTGCCTCAGTTGGAACATAAACCAGCTCAGATGAACTTGTCATCTGCTCTGAAAAGTGCTTTGGAATTGCCCTAGCAACACAGGTCTGATTGTCCAGTGTGCAGAATCACACACTCCTGTGATGTAACCATAGGGCAGCTGTAACACCAAAATGAATACTTTCAGTTCATAAGGATCCATTCATCCATGTTGGATTGTTGATTGGAAGGTTATTCTTAGAGATCCCCTACAGGGCAAGGTCATTTCATTTTCATACAAATATCAGTTCAAGAGGTTTAAGGGACATTCACAGGAAAACACATTTGTGAGGTTTTGGCCATGTGACTTATCAAAGATGACAAAACTATTATTTAATCTAAAGGAGAAGGCAGATGAAATAAGATTGTTACTTAGAATTACATAACAAAGTAACTTATTGTTGATTGCTGTTGTATAGATATTTATTTTATTATCAATATGAAAAAACTGTGGTAAAAAATTACTATGTTTTTAGCCCACCATTGCTTCTTCCTAGACATGCAGGTAGAACACAATTTACTAGTTTTCATATAATTATGTGGGGACCGTATGACTGAGTATTGGTTAGTAGAAATGGAAGCAGAACTGACATGATTCTCCTACTGTGACTCATATAAGAGTAAATGTGCCTTGTCTAAGATGTCTCTCTCACAACTCTGCACAAAAATGGGAACAAAATACTCAGTGATGGCAGTAGCACAAAATGGTGGTAACCAAGATCTCTGAGTCACTTATTGGAAGTGAACCATTGCACTATCATTTGAAAAATGCATCTGTTTTGAGTCACTGATATTTGAGGTAGGTGCCTATTTTAAAATTTTAATATCTCCTGGATAAATAATAACAACAGCAGTAATTACTGTTTGTGGACCACATATAATAATGTAGTCATTGTGCTGAACACTGTACAAAAGTTATCTCATATTTTCCTCAGAAAAAGAATCAGGTAAGTATTCTTATTCCATAAATTAAAAAAGCAGATTCAAAAATAAATATTTTGGCCCAAAATCTCACAGTGAATAAACATGTCACAGTCTACTTACCTAGTTCTAAATGTATTCTTTATACTATAGTTACCCCTAAGTGCACATATTCTGGTTAGTTGTTACCATATTTCACAGGGAAATTCTCACTATTTAGGCTTCCAAATGGTAAGGATTCCATAAGTCTTAGCAAAACTACAGAAACAATCTGCAATAAATGAATGGATTTAAAAATACTGAATCAAATATATAAAAGAATATAGTACCAGGTGTCATTCTGATCTAAATGCCAAGAAAATCTGTTTTAGAATGTATGATCAAGATAAAAATTCTTGATGTTTCTCTCAGCTATTTTTATCTTAAAAGCCACAGCAGCCAAAAGCATGTGTTCTCAACAGATTGAAAGAGCACATCAGACTCACTTAATTTCTACAAAGCCATCATAAAGGCACACGGTTCTTCAACCAGTGTTCTGCTGTTCTTATCACAAGGATGAGACATTTACAGGAACCACAAGTTGAAGAGAATAAAAAATTCAACTTGTCTCTGAAATGGGTACTTTTAATTTAGATAATATTTAGTAGCTCTGACAATGGTCACCATCTATGGAAGTGACTCATTTACAGCCTTTTTTTTTTTTTTTAAGAACAAGACCCTTTAAAAAATATATTATTTATTTTTAGAGAGAGAGAGTAAGGAAGGGAGAAAGAGAGGCAGAGAAACATTGGTTGGTTGCTTCTCACATGCCCCCAACAGGGGCCTATTCCACAACCCAGGCATGTGACCTAGCTGGGAATCAAAGTGGCATTCTTTTGGTTCACAGTCCAGTGTTCAACCCACTGAGCTGCACCAGCCAGGGCACACACAGCTTGTTTATTATTAAAAAAATTTTGTAGTGTGTTAAAGAACATTAATAAGTATATCTAATTAGAATTTTGTCTGATATCCTGTAGAGTGATATATCTAAAGAGATTTGTTTTATGTAATGTGTGAATATAAAGTAATAAAATGGAATTTCTTGTGTGTTTTTTTCAATATGTCTTAGAAGTCATTGCCCATATAAAGTTCCAAAGGCATTTTGAGCAATGGCATTATCTCTGGAATATTGTATGTATTCTCCCAGGGGGACTAGTTAGAAAGACAGCATTCTTTTAGATGTATAAATTCTGGTTTGTTTGCTTTTAAAATGTGCAATTATTTTTATTCATGGCTCCTCTATACTCTTATATATCTTTGTAATGCCTATCTGCAGGTTTTCCTTAAAATGAATGCAGTGTTGGAGAAAATGCCTTTGAAATAACGAACAAGGTTGGAGAAAGCCTTTTTCAATTAATGGAGCTAAGATAATAATAAAAGTTTCTACTTGTTAGAGGTGCATAAGTAGAATCCATGTTGAGTGTTAGCAAGTTTGTATGATAGATAAAAGATCTATGCCAGGACTGAGACACCTTGGTTCTAGAACTGGTTTGGCCTTGTATCAAGAAAATGTGGATAAGTGTTAATAATGTTATTAATTTTCATTAATTGATTCTTCCTTCCTTCATTTATTTTTTAAAGATTTTATTTATTATTTTTAGAAAGAAGGGAAGGGAGAGAGGCAGAGAGGGGGAGAGACATGAATGTACGGTTGCTTTTCACCTGCCTCCAACTACAGACCTGGATGGGGACCTGGCTTGCAACCTGGTTATGTTGCCCTGGCTGGGAATCGAACCTGTGACCTTTGGGTTCGCAGGATAGTGCCTTATCCACTGTGCCACCAGCCAGGGCCTATTCATTAATTTATTAACTTACCATTCAGTTTTTGAAAAACATGAAATGTTCACTAGGCTCCAGTCACTTTGGGGATCATAAAAATTTAATTTAAAAATAGCCCTGGCTGGTAGCACAGTGGTTAAGGCACTGGCCTGCGAACCCAAAGGTCGCAGGTTCAATTCCCCAGCCAGGGCACGTAACCAGGTTGCAAACCAGGTCTCCAGTCAGGTCTGTGGCTGGAGGCAGGTGAAACACAACCATACATTGATGTCTCTCTCCCTCTCTGCCTCTCTCCTTTCCCCTCTTTCTAAAAATAATGAAATAAAATCTTTAAAAAAAAAAAGGAGGAAAGAAAAACATGAAATCTTTGAACATTAAAAAAAAAAAAAAAAATCTCCTTCCCAGAAAGTATTTCCAATTAAGTACAACAAATTTCAAACTTTCAGGGGGAAGATGGCGACAGAGTAGAGAGCAGTGCTGATGGTGTTCTCGAGTACCAGAGCAGCTAGAGGACAGGATAGGGAGCACAAGATGTCTTCAGGTCCCGAAGAACTGGAGTGGTCAGCATCTGGACAAAGGGGAGCACAGCCCAGTGGCAGTGGAGACCTATAGGAGAACAGCCCACAGGTCCAGAATACAACCAGACAGCCCAAATAAAGGACACACCAAGAACAACAAGTGGAGAAAATATGGGAGAATGCAACATTGAACTCCACAAATCTACTATCACAGAAGGGTGCTCAACTAAAGCAAGGAAGCAAAGCAGGTTAACCCAAGGAAAAAGCAAAAAAATAAAAAGCAAGCAATAGCAGACACACAAAATGGGGAAAAAAAGAATCAGTCCATCACCAAAAGGAAAGGAAGAATCCCCAGAAAAACCACAAAATGAAACAGAGTCACCTGAAACATCAGATAAGGAATTCAGAAGAATGATACTACCGAAGCTCAGTGAGCTCAGCCACATCAAAGAAAACTATAAACAACTCCAGGAGAACTACAAAGAACTCCAGGGAAATTACAAAGAACTCCAGGGAAGTTACAAGGAACTTACTGAGAACTACAGCAGCATGAAAAAGGACATAGAAACTATCAATAAGTGCCAGGAGGAAATGAAGAATACAATTTCTGAATTGAAGAATACAGTAGAAGGAATCAACAGTAGGCTAGAAGAAGCAGAGGACCGGATCAGCGAGTTGGAGGATAATGTAGACAAATACTCCAAGACAGTACAAGAGAATCAAAAAAGGCTGAACAAGACTGAAGAGGGGTTAAGAGAGCTGCAGGACAACATGAAATGTAACAACATCCGTATCATAGGGATACCAGAAAGAGAAGAGAAACAAGGAATGGAAAACCTGTTCAAAAAAGTCATGATAGAAAAGTTTCCTAATATGATGAGTGAAAACATTAATCCAGTTCAGGAAGCACAGAGGGTCCCAATGAAGATCAATCCAAACAGACCAACACCAAGACATATTATTATTAAAATGGCTAACCTCAAAGACAAAGAGAGAATCCTAAAAGCATCAGAAGAGAAATGACAAATAACATACAAAGGGGCTCCAATAAGGCTATCAAATGATTATTCAACAGAAACAATTCAAGCCAGAAGGGAATGGCAAAAAGTATTTCAAGTCATGGTCAACAAAGGCCTGCAACCAAGAATCCTCTACCCAGCAAGGCTCTCATTCAAGATAGAAGGAGAAATAAGGAGCTTCCCAGACAAAAAAAGACTAAAAGAATACATCTCTACCAAACCAGCATTGCAAGAAATGCTAATGGGTCTGCTTTAAAAATAAGTAAATAAATAAAATGAAGAAACAGAGAAAGCCAAAGAGGAATACAGACACAAAGGGAGAAAATGTCAATGAACAAGTATCAATCAATAATCACCTTAAATGTAAATGGATTAAATGCACCAATCAAAAGACAAAGGGTAGCCGAATGGATAGGACAACATGACCCACATATATGCTATATTCAAGAGACCTACCTCAGAACAAAAGATCGACACAGATTGAGAGTGAAGGGATGAAAAATTATATATCAAGCAAATGGAGATAAAAAAAAAGCTGGAGTAGCAATACTGATTTCAAACAAAATAGATATTACAATGAAGGCCATAAAAAGGGACAAAGATGGACATTTCATAATACTTAAGGGAATAATCCATCAAGAAGAAATAACTCTGATAAACATATACGCACCCAACATAGGAGATCCGAAATATATAAGGACAATCTTGGAAGACTTTAAGAAAGACATAGACAGCAACACACTAATAGTAGGGGATTTTAATACCCCACTATCCATAATGGACAGATCTTCCAAACAAAAAATCCCCAGAGATGTTGTGGCATTGAACAACACTCTAGAGGAAATGGACCTAACTGATGTATACAGAGCCTTTTACCCCAAAGAAGCAAAATACACATTCTTTTCAAATGCACATGGATCATTCTCTAAGATAGACCACATGGTATGTCACAAGACAAGCCTCCACAAATACAGGAAAATTGAAATCATACAAAGTATCTTCTCAGATCACAATGGCTTGAAACTAGAAACTAATCTCAAGGTAAAAAAAAAAAATTCTCTAACTCATGGAGACTGAATAACATGCTTTTAAGCAATGAAGGGTTTAACAATGAGATCAAAGATGAAATCAAAAAGTTCCTAGAAACAAATGACAATGAACACACAACAGCCCAAAACCTATGGGATACAGCAAAGGCAGTTTTCAGGGGGAAATTTATAGCAATACAGGACTTCCAAAAAAGGTTACAAGAGTTGATAAAAACGACCTAACCACAAAGCTGCAAGAACTAGAGGAGCAACAACAAACAAAGCCCAGAGTAAGTAGAAGGAAGGAAATCATCAAGATCAGTGCAGAACTAAATAACTCAGAGATTCAAACTACAATTCAAAGAATCAACAGGTCCAGGAGCTGGTTCTTTGAAAAAATAAACAAAATCGACAAGCCCTTATCCAGACTCATCAAGAAAAAGAGAGGACTCAAATAAACAGAATCAGAACTGAAAGAGGAGAAATCACAACTGATATCTCTGAAATACAAAAGAGTGTAAGAAATTACTACAAACAACCATATGACAAAAAATATGAAAACCTGGATGAAATGGACACATTTCTGGAAATGCATAATCTACCAAAACTGAACCCAGAAGAAGCAGAAAGCCTGAATAGGCCAATAACAACTAGTCTAATTAAAGAAGTAATCCAAAATCTCCCAAAGCACAAAAGCCCTGGTCCAGATGGCTACACAGGTGAATTTTAGCAAACAGTTAAAGAAGAACTAACTCCTATCCTCCTCAAACTATACCAAAAAATTCAAGAAGAGGGAAAACTTCCAAACTCTTTCTATGAAGCCAATATTATTCTAATCCCAAAACCAGGGCAAGATCCAACTAGGAAAGAAAGCTACAGGCCAATATCTCTGATGAACATAGATGCTAAAATTCTCAACAAAATATTGGCCAATCAGATTCAGCAGTATATTACAAAGATCATACACCATGATCAAGTGGGCTTCATCCCAGAGATGCAAGGATGGTACAACATTCGTAAATCAATCAATGTAATACACCACATCAACAAATTGAAAGGTAAAAACCATATGATCATATCAATAGATGCTGAAAAAGCATTTGAGAAAGTGCAGCAACCATTTATGATAAAAACCCTCAGCAAAATGGGAATAGAGGGAGCATACCTCAACATCATAAAGGCCATCTATGAGAAACCTGAAGCCAACATCATACTTAATGGACAAAAACTGAAACCTTTCCCCCTAAGATCAGGAACAAGACAAGGCTGTCCACTTTCTCCACTTCTATTCAACATTGTCTTGGAAGTTCTAGCTATAGCCATCAGAGAAGAAAAAGGAATCAAAGGTATCCAAATTGGAAAGGAGGAAGTCAAACTGTCATTATTTGCAGATGATATGATAGTGTACATACAAAACCCGATGGGCTCCACCAAAAACTTACTCAACCTAATCAGCAAATTTAGCAAAATAGCTGGGTATAAAGTCAATATCCAGAAATCAAAAGCATTTTTGTATACCAATAATGAAACAACAGAAATAGAAGCGAAAAAACAAATCCCATTTACCATAGCAACAACAAAAATAAAGTACTTAGGAATCAACTGAACTAAGGAGGTCAAAGACCTGTACTCAGAAAACTACAGAAAAATGAAGAAAGAAATCAAGAAAGGTACAAATAAATGGAAACATATACCATGTTCATGGATGGGAAGAATTAACATCATTAAAATGTCCATACTACACAAAGCAATCTACATATTCAATGCAATCCCAATTAAAATACCAATGACAGACTTCACAGAAATAGAAAAAATACTTCAAAAATTTATATGGAGCCCAAAACGCCAACGAGTAGCCACCGAAATGTTGAGAAAGAAGAGCAAGGTAGGAAGAATCACAATAGCAGACTTCAAACAATATTACAAGGCTACTGTCATCAAAACAGCCTGGTACTGGCATAAGAATAAACATATAGATCAATGGGACAGAATAGAGAGCCCAGAAATTAACCCAGGACACTATGGTCAACTAATATTTGACAAAGGGGGAAGGAACATAAAATGGAGTAAAAACAATCTCTTCAACAAATGGTGTTGGGAGAACTGGACAGCAACATGTAAAAAGATAAAACTAGACCACCAACTTACATCATACACCAAAATAAACTCAAGATGGATAAAGGATTTAAACATAAGCAATGCCACCATAAATGTCCTGGAGAAAAATATAGGCAGCAAACTTTTGGATATCCTACACAAAAATATGTTTACTGATACTTCACCAAGGGCAAAAGAAATCAAAGAACGAATCAACAAATGGGACTATATGAAATTGAAAAGTTTCTGTTCAGCTAAAGAAAATATCAGCACAATTCAAAGGGAACCAACTGTATGGGAAAACATAATTGCCAATGATACCTCAGACAAGGGTCTGATCTCCAAAATATATAAAGAACTAATGCGACTCAACACCAGGGAGACAGACAGCCCAATT